>DWHP01001297.1:0-16450 GCA_018247895.1 Parnassius honrathi
ATAATACTATATCATGGTTATCCCCTACTATGTAAGGTAAGTCATTAATATATACAAGAAACAGAAAGGGACCGAGAGTTGAGCCCTGGGGCAAGCCCATTTGTACAATCGACCCGCAAGAACTCATTCTATTAATGACAACTTTTTGCGTTCTGTCACTTAAATATGAAGTAATTAATTTAAGAGCATCACTTCTTTCGCCGTAGTGTTGAAGTTTACTGATTAATGTTTCTTGGTGAACACAATCGAAGGCTTTGGATAGGTCACAAAATATACCCAGAGCATCCTGTGAATTCTCCCATGTATTAAAAATATATTTAATCAGCTCAGCACCAGCATCAGTTGTCGAGCGACCCCTTATGAAACTGAATCGATTTTTATGAAGTAAATTATTTGCATTAAAAAAATTTAACATTTGATCAAGAATAATTTTTTCAAAAATTTTACTGTTGGCGGTACAGAAATAGGCCTAAAACTAGCCGGGTCCAATGTACTACCAGACTTAAATAAAGGAATTGCTTTACTATGCTTCATTAAATCAGGAACAGTCACGGAACGGTCCACGCAGACGTGGGCCTTTTCCGTTGCATAGCGGATTTATCATAATCGTCGCACTTGGTTGATTAATGACTGCAGTAAATTTGGCCCAGATGAGGTCATTATACCGCCATCTTTTTTATAGAAGAGGGGGTTACCGACATTCACAATGCCCATTGGTTATTACTTCACGACGTTCCTCAAACGTTCTCAGTGAAGTATATAAAAGGCTTAAATACTACAAATAAAAATTACCTTATGATAAAAAATATAATTTTATAAAGCTTCCTACATTTTCATAACGCCTACTTTTCAACGTTGTTTATGTCACGTCGCTTCCAAAAATTCATCCTACAGGACCACGTGTTCCGTTTGTTTGCCACACACAAATGTTTTCTTTACAAATGAAAGAAGATTTAACCAAATGCCAAATGCTAACAGTTCAAACTACCCACTCAAAAAGTAATATTACTTTATTTTACGTAATATTTTCCCTTAAATTAGAATTAAATAAATAAGAATTTTTTTAAATTTAAATATTGATTATAATTACTGTGTATTTGCCATTGATGTTGATCCATATTCTTTCCAGTCCAGTAGCTTGAAAAATTCCTCCAATGATGCGGCGAAGTTTCGGTGATATAGAGTCGCTCTGTTTATATCTTTTTGCGGTTTGATAAGTTTCGTACTCTCGTATTGCGCTTCGATAGCTATCGTAGCCAGACTAGGCCAACCGGAGTGAGATTTCATCTCGGAGGTTCGTGAGGTTATCCGTAGTACCCGTAGTACCAGAGTAACCGACATAGCCTAACGGATCAGTAATAACTTGAAAAACCGTTGTAAAAAGTCTAGCTTGAAAAACCGATAACCAATTGAGAAGGAAGGCAGTTGTCGAGTGTAAGCCTCATACCGATCAGTGAGGTGCATGTCACACGCCTGTTGACTGCTCGTGGTGCCTGTTAACGGTGTCGATTGAATAAAAGCTTCAACGAGGCTGTAGCATCTGACTGAGTCGGTAATCATTTTGGTGCTGTAGTTTAATCGTTATGTGATTAAGTCAATAGTTCGTTTTATAAGTGTTACTTTTCTGAAATTTCTTTCTTTTTTTCTTAGATGAAATAACGACGATTGTTTATCGCAGTTTCAAGTGCTAATTTACCACATAATCGAGGTGAAGGAAAACATCGTGAGGAAACTTGTATAACTCATGAAGAAATTTAAAGTTCTTCAACACGCACTGGAATAATGTGGCGGAATGATGTCTCCATTGCCCTCTCAGAGTAGGACTTTACCCAGCAGTAGAATGACTGTTACATGACATACATTTTAAGCCGACTTTTTAAACAACGTCGTGCTCAACTAGCGTATATGTTTTTAGCGTATGTTATTACGTGATAATTCCTATTTTATTAAATATGTTATACTTTATTGGTGGTCCCATGTAACAACAAAATTTATTCTGAAGAAAAAAACAAAATTCACACCTAAATATCGAATAGTCGGAAAGTTTTAATATAAATTATTTCGACGATATTGAGATTGTAATACACTTTATTTCACTGAAAAATATAAAAAACATATCTTTTGATAAAAATTAGAAGAGCTGTTTGAGGTCAGCTTTAAATTTTTTCGTTTCGAGGCTTTAACTTTTCTATACACAATATTTTAGCATTTAATTTAGAATGTGATGCTAGACACAGTGTTGTTTTTATTCTTTGAGGCCAGCTTTTACTTTTTACTTAAAATTTAGTAGTTGTTAAACAACTAACTAAATAAAACTACATTTCAACTTATTTCGGTATTCGTATTTTAATATCAAAATCTTTTTTGGATAATAAAATAAAAGTGTCAGTCGAGCTAATAGTTTACTTTAAAAAGTAAGATCCTTGCACATCTGTAGCTAACTTAAAATAAAAAGGCACACCAAAGTTAAAAAGTAAAATCTTACTTTTCCTTATTTATACTTTCCACGTATTCAAACTAGGCCATTGCTTTCTTAACCCTGATCGCAATATTTTCTTACAAACCACTACAAACATATTTTATATTGTTCTTAATTATAAATATAACTGTTAATATCTCTTGTAATTAATTCGAACTAATTGCCTAGATCTAAAAACAAAACAATGACAAAGCGGAGTTAACTCTCGTTTTTTTAGCTACAAGTAATTTATTTGCCGTTTGTATTAACGACAAGCCACCTTGTTATTCAGATACTCACTCCCCTTTCTCCGATAAGTGCGGCCTCCAATTAGGGCTGCAACTCATCATATCAAATGATGTAAATTTGAGGCTATTTTCTACAGTAAAAATATGCCGAAAAAACTTATAGATTTTAATAATTAATATTTTACTTTTTAAAAGATTGTTTGCTGCTTTGAGATTTAATTGATAGCCTCACACTATAGCCAGAATATATAAAATAAAGTAGTTTTACTTACTTTTGAAGTCAAACTTTTTATCAACGTAGATGAAAAATTTAGTACGGTATTAAAAAAAATAAGTTTTCTTGTAAAGTTTTGCTGCCTGGGCTGCGTGAGTATATTATTTAACCCACTTGTGTGAAATATAAAATAAACTTACTACTATATGAATGCAATTATTTCTCGAATTCTAGTTCATCAATCCCTTACTGGCATGATTTCTCATTTTCATTTCCTGAGCGGAAGACCTAACTGCATTCCAACATGAATGGGTATTTTGTTTTGTTCATATTTATAAATAACATTTGTTTAATTACATTATAGTCTAAGGTTCAATTCGCTTTTATTTTGTATTTGTTCCATGATTTTGCATGTTTTTTGCAATTTAAGGTTTCAAATTATACTGACGTGTCATACGATTCCAAAGAAGTACATTTTATTCTTTAAAATTTTCTAAAAAGCAAGTCTGTACCTAGTTTCTCTAAAGTAAAATGTAAAATTTATTCCGCCATTTATGTTTACCGTTTACGTATTATGTACACATATTTCTTAAACATGCATGTATTCTGCATGATAAACGGCTACGAGGTCACTGAAAGTTGCTACGAAGAGACATCGTAGCAATCTGAAGTAGTGTGCTATGAAACTAGAATTTAGTACTCGACTGGCGCTTGCCGTTGAGTGCCTTTAAATATTTATAATAAACTTCGAAGGACGGGACGCGGCTTCACTGTGCGATTGCACTGCATTATTCATGTGTCTCACTACTTCATTAAAATATGAAGTGCTTAGGTTGCTGTAGTAAGCAATTGATCAATGTCATTCGGTTTAGAAAAACCTGAACTACCTATAATTTTATATCATCATCATCGTCATTACAGCCTTTCACAATTCCACGAAGGAATGCGACAAAGTGCGGTCCTGAGTCACCTGCATCCATCGACTTCCTGTATGTCTTACCAGGTCGTCATTCCATCTAGTGGGGGGTCGCCCTACACTATTACTACCAGTACGAGGCTGCCACTCGAGAACATCTTTTCCCATCGGTTGTTGGTTCTTTGAGCTATATGGCTGGCCCATTGCCACTTCAGCTTACTAATCCGCTTGGCTATGTCGGTCAAATTGGTTCTACTGCAGATATCCTCGTTTCTAAGTTTATTACACAAAGAAATCCCCAGCATAGCCATCTCCATAGCTCGCTGAGCGACCTTGAGCGTCCTTATACGGCAAGCAGTCAAGAACCACGTCTCAGATCTATAAGTCATCACTGACAACACGCACTGGGTTGTATAATCTAGTTTTCGGGGTTTGAGGTATACTTGACGAGAAGATAGGTCGTAATTTCCCAAATACTGCCCAGCCGAGTTGAATCCGTCCATTGACCTCTTGGTCGAAGTTGGACTTACTTAGTCGGACTATTTGTCCCATGTAAGCGTACTTGTCAATAACTTCGAGCTTAGTGTTCCCAACAATAACCGACATAGGTGTGACGTGGACATTACACATGATCTTTGTTTTGTCCATGTTCATCTTAAGACCTTTCCGTTGGGATACACTGTTAAGGTTTTTGAGCATAGTGCTTAGGTCCTCGATTCTACCATAAGAATTATATTGTCGCTAAATCGAACGTGAGTAGTGTACTCGCCACTGATGTTAATACCATATCTTTCCAGGTCAGTAGCTTGAAAATATCTTCCAAAGGTGAAGAGTTTTCAGGATATACTCGTAACGTCACCCTGCCTTACACCTCTCTGCAGTTGGATAGGTACTCTGGTTCTGTACTCGGATAGAATCGTAGCCTTACGGTACAAACATTTCATTACTTCGATGTACCGACAGTCAACTTGGCACCGCTGAAGGTACTGTAGTACCGCCTGGATTTCGACGGAATCAAATGCTTTTTCATAGTCTACATACGCAAGGCAAAGTGACAGATTGTACTCATTGGTCTTCCGTATAATCTGCCGCAGGGTAAGTAAGTGGCCTATGGTACTAAAGACCTTTTGTGTGGCCCTTTCGAAAACAGGCTAGTTCGGAAGGCTAGAAGTCGTCGAGTGTGCGTGCGAGGCGATGATTCGTAATGACTCAAAAACAGCATGTAGACGCGCCTGAGAATGAATATCGGTCTGTAGTTCTTCAAGAGAGCGTTGTCACCTTGAAGAACAAGGCTACCACACTTCTGCTTCACGTCTCCGAAGCTGTGCCACCGTGAAGGATGGAGTTGAAGAGCTTCTGAAGGACTTTAAGTACCGGTTTTATACCCAATTTCAAAAGTTTCAGAAGTACTGAAGCCTTGCCGTTTTTAAAGTGCTGGAGATCCATTCTAATCTCGCTCAGACTGATGTTCGAGATGTCATTGGAATAGTGTCGGATACTTGCTCTTCAATACTCACATTTGTGTGTGGACCTAACGATGATACAGCTGCCCATAGAACCTCTTAATCTCACTCAAAATCTCAGGCGTCCCGGAGACGATATTGCCACGTTCAATCGTCAACTTGACAGTTGGCTCTTTCTGGTAGACAGATGTCTGGCAAAGACTTTAGAGCCCTAGTTCCGCTTGATCGCTCCTTCAATACGTGCAGTATTAAAGTTGCGTAAGCTCCGTTGCATGCATTTGTAGATATGTCCGTTCAGTTGTCTGTATGCTGTCAAATCTGTTGAAGACTGTAGCCTCATTCCCCGTCTAACAGCCATGAGGCTATCAGCGAAACCTATCTCTGGCCGCATGGACAGTTTCCACGAGCTTACCATTCATATCGTTCACTGCATAGCAATCTTCTAGGCACTATCTTTTGTAATTTGAGTTGAAAGGTTTTGGGACTTTGGATTAGAGCATGAGGGGGACGGAGTGTTGACTTCATTAGAGGAGACCTCTCCAACTTAACGTATAGTTTTATTGTGCCTCTAACCATTCGGTGATCGCAGCCAGGTTTCACCCTTGAGATTGTTTTAACAGTTGCCGTTTAGTCGTCATAATGAAGTCAATCTCATTTTTTATCGAACCGTAGTGGCTCGACCGGGTCCATTTTCTCTGGGCCGCTTCTGGATGAAAAAGTTTATCATAAAGAGTCTATCTTTCTCCATGAAGTCAGCCAGCCGCTGGCCTCTTGGGTTCCGTTGCCCAATCCCAAATTTCTCTAGTGCCTAGTTTTGCGTTGAAGTCTCCTATTAACACCGTATAGTGGGTTTTGGAAGTACACATGGCTTTAAAAAATATCCTCTTATATTTCCTCCGCCACCTCCTTATCGGGATGTGCTGAGGTTGGTGCGTGAATCTGTATGACCTTCAGTTTGGTGATTCTGAGTATCAAGTATGCAACCCTCGTTGACACACTACCAATCTATACAACATTGTTGACGAGAGACTTGTGCACGATAAATCCGACATCTCCTCAAGACAGATGTTCGTCCTCCAGGTGATAGAATAAGTTGCCGGATTCAAGAATCACTATGTCTTCCCCCTCTCTTTGGAATTTGGGTAATCCTATAATATTCCATCACAGCCTGTCTATCTCTTCATTTAGCTACAGGATCTTCTCAGTCCTCAGTGTGCGTGCGTCGTATGTTGCCAGGTCGAGTCGTCTTAGGTGGCAACCGAACCTCCATCGAAGATTCCTAGCACACCCTGCCTAGCCGTTACCATGTTCGCCACCGTAGCTGGGAATAGCGGGGCCGCCGTGAACTGGGAGCCCTTTATTTATGTCGTTGCTCATGGGGGGTATATTGGCATAGTTGCCACGCTTGGCGAGCGGGTTGGCAACCGCAGTTTTTGTGTTGTACATTTGCTGTTATCAGGATGATGCAGCTGCTTATCTCCTGCCCGTTTCCCTCTGTTACCTTTTACGATACGCACGGGAAGATATGGTAGTGGATATTCTTAACCGCCACTACATGGAAATTATTATTATTATTAATTTGTATAAAATCATATAAAATTAATAATATAATTAGGATACAAATCACAAACTTCATGACATATATAACTACATTATGTTAATGTGTTACATTTTTAACTATTATGTGTGCTCGTTTGTCACATTTATTCTTTACAAAACATTGAGCGGATACAAATATTTGGGTCATATATTGAGAGACAATTTAAAAGAAGATATGGATGTAATAAGATAAATCCCTCCCCCCTCTCGTATTTCTCTTACCGAATCCGCATGTAAAGTAGCATTTAAACATTTTAGTCGCTGTTCAACTCAGGTTAAAGCACCCTCAAAAATAAGTACTGCTGTTCCACACTAGCCAGAGTTTTTATAAACACACGATAGGAGCATATAACTTTTCGTATACAAAACAGTAATGCTTTAAGAGCTTGCTTCACTTGTCTAAGTAGTGCAGCGACTTTTATGCTGTAATAAGAAAATCAAAGGCTTCACTACAAACCGGATACATATATTTCGCTAATATTCGATAATTCATTATATGATGTCTTCATATAATCAACGTAAAAATGAATTTATATAGTACGCAATAAATAATTGGGTAAATGTCTCATATTTTGATTAAAAACACCGATAAAATTCATTAAGTATTCTGGTATATTGCTGCGTATTCCCCTCTCTTTTTTAAATAGCTTATAAGTATTTCTAAGACCACATTGACTTACGTCATCCACGAGTTAATAAAACGGCAGCGTATGAAACCAGAACATGAAGTAAGAGGCGGCCGAGGGCAAAACATGAGGATTTGGATACAAACGTGTTCCTGATAACAATTCAATAAAAAACTCTACAGCAAACTGCATCCATCGGCTACCTAGCGAGGGGCCGCCCTACGAGTTTTCATCATCGGTTGTCAGTTTTCGAGGTGTATGATCAGTTTTACGCAGCAGTGATCTGAGCTATGTCGGCCATGCATTCTAATGCGAATATCTTCATTAAGAAGTCTATCGCACGAAAAACTCCGACCATAGCTCTTACCCACAGCTCGCTGAGCGCCCTTCAGCTTCCTCAAACGGCAAGGAGTAGAGGACCACGTCTCAGATCTGTACGTCTGTCCCCACCTTGAGGCTATTTATGTTATTATGCAGTGGACTTTTGATAGGCTGTAATGATGTTTGACACACTTCACTCACTTAATTTTGGAACACTTAGAATGAGTGTTTTTAACCCCCGAATAAAGCAGGAGGTTGTTATGTGTTTGTAACAATCAGAAAATTTGTATTTGTGTGTCTGCCTGTGGCATCATAGCTCCTGATAGGATGAACCGCAGTTTTCGTTTGCTCAGAAAGTATCTCGATAGAGAGCGACCTTTGCTATGTTGCAAGAAAATCTGTTCCGCCATTTGAAGGTCATCAGCTCTTTGTGTTTCGGGGGTTTTTAAAATGTTAATGTTTAGGTGTTGTTGCATAAATAGCGTGTAGTTGCGGTGCAAGAATAACAACCACTACCTCGTATCATCCCGTGCGTGTCGAAAGAGGCGGCGGAGGAACACAAATCAGGAGATCGGCTGCAGCGTTTTCTTAATATCGACTAAAACTACAAAACCGAGGTTGCCAATGCGCTTGCCAAGCGCAGCAACTATGGCAAATATCCCGCTACGAGGTATGGAAGAAGCCTATTTTCGGCAGTGGATTTTAATAGGCTCTATATGTGCCGTCAGAATTGCAAGTTGATTACTCGCACAAATATATAACATAAACTATCTTCGTGGCCCTATTTTCAATTACATCGTCTTCCTTTGATCTAATTCTGGCGTACGGTGGGCGCGTCTAATTTGTTACTTTACGGAAATTGTGTTCGCAGAAGTTGTTTATACGAAAACAGGTAGCAACGTCGCTGGCAATTAAAGTGAGTGATACCGGTTCCAGAATGAATGGATTAATTTTACTTGTTGTATTTGGATATGGGTGTTTGATTTGTGTTAAAGTAAGATTGTTTTTATTATTGTATACAACCCCCCCCCCAGTAACCTTACAAGGCGCAAGTTCGGCTTAACATGAAATACTACTATATACTTACATGAATATTCCCGGAATCAAAACCGAGACCTTACCGTCGCACCATTTTCCGGTTCCTTCTCTCCGGATACGAAGGGCAACATAATTACCCTAACCATTTAATGACCATCCGTTTTCGGATTCGAACCCAGGACCCATTTGCGTCATCACCTACCAAAGCTGATTCGCGAGGCTACTTAATTTAAAAAAGATGCTAATTTCAATAGAAAACATGGCTGGGTGCTACCATCTGCTTGGGATATCATAATGTTTCCGAAACGTTAGGAATTAAAAATGTTAAAATTAAATCTTTAAAATTTGTTTTATTTAATGTATTAGTATTCGCGTAAATATAACAGATCACATCGCCCAACATCCGAATCATATGTATGCTTGGCGATCCACCGCTGTTGAGGAGTGAAGTTTTTGTCCTTGCTCGACTTTTTTATGGAATCGTCTATCACCGGCGATTTTTCCGCACTAAGCAACCTTTAAGTTTAAGTTACTCCTGGCGGACGCGAAGGCGATGACGCAACTGCAATTACCCTTGTGTTACAGTTGCTCATGGGTGGTGGTAAACACTATCAGGTGAGCCGCATGCTCATTAGTCCTTCTACTATATAAAAAACAATATTCACATATTTCTCGCGGTACTCGCGTCACGTCGTTGTTGATCTTGGTACATGCAGCTTGATTATACCGCCATCTACTGGAAGCCATAAAATCTTTCTAGCTCCTTCTACAGTCGCCTATTATGATAGCCATGAGACAATTTGGTGCAATGAATACATCCTATTGGTAACGTTAAATAAAAATTATCCTTGTTATAATACAAATTTAAAAGCTTGGCTTATGTAAGGTATTATAACGTTGCAGGATGATAATTTAAATGTAATATTATTGTTTTAAATTGACACGGAAATGTATTTTTAAGAACAATAAAATAATCTGTTTTGGTTAACATATTATATGTTAACTAAAACTGTAATGTTACAATACACATTACATGTAAAATATGTTAAATATTCGTAGCCTCTGCGTAGCTACATCGTTGCATACTCGTAGACGTAGCGCGCTATTAAACTAAAATTTAGCGTGTGGCTTATATTACGTGTAGAGTGCTTTTAAATATTTATTATGAACTTCATGGGTTGGAAAATTTCACTAAGCTGATGCATTATTCACGTCTTTGCATAATAGGATATTATAACTTAAGGTACTACATATAAGTATGGTGCAACGTGTTAAAAAGAAGCAAATTAAATTTATGTTTTTGCATCTCTGATCACAACCCACTACAGCCTGTTAAAAGTGCACGCATCGTGTCGTTATCTCCTCGCAGGGGGATATTCGCTACAGTTATCACAGGCGTTTGGCAGGCGTTCTGGCAACTGCTGTTTTTAAGTTTTTAGTTGTTATTAGAAAAATGCTGCTGCACATCTCCTGGTTTTTTCCCTCTGGCATCACAGGATGATATGGGGTAGTGGATATTCTTACACTGTAACTACACGTCATGACATCAGTCCATGTACACTGTACTGCGGGATACGTAAAAAATCAATAGAACTGGTGAAAGATTATCTTAAGATTATACAAGATCCTCTTAATTCGACTTAAGGATCTTCAAGAATCGAACTTACTCCGTTTTGAAAGGCACGCACTTGAAATTTAACTGGTATTGCAGTTGTTCATAGGCGTATTCAACACCTACCATAAGGTGAGCCGCTTGTTCTTTTGTTTCCTCGTCTAGATAAAAAACAGCTACAACATGGCGCAAATACGATTCAGCTAAGTTATATGGAAATGTACTACCATTATTAATTATCCAAATATAAAATATACGTTTCTCAATTTACCTGCTTATAATACTGTAAATATTCTGCTTAGTTCCAATTACATGAATATAATTTGTTTTGTAAATAGCAGGTTAATGAGTAACGTGTGCAATCTTTGTCCTCAAGTTGCTGGAGTTTACTCTTAAACTTTCACAAGGTTATACTTTAATTAAATTCTGACGTTTATAATCAAGCTGGGATTTAGTAAAGAAATGGAAATAATGTTCTGCCTCTAAGTAGGGTTAAAGCCATTTCACCGTTTGCGGCTATCTTTACATAAAACCCTTTTAGCAGTTATTATTATTTATCTTCCACCTTGAAAACCTCAAAAAACTTGGTTTAAAAACCTCCAAAAATGATTTGAACTTTTATTTAAATTTCTTTAGAAGTTACGTTTATAATTTCTTTGTGTTGGCTTGAAATTCTGAAGCGAATCTTTTATAAAAATATGTTTGTTTAAGATTAATACAACGTTTTTTTAAATATCTCATTTTGAACGTTAATACAAGCAAACCATCCAATTCTTTCTTTTAACTTTTTTCGTAACGTATGCTATATAAAGTATTCTTTCGATACGAGGCTCAAACACGTACAATGTGGTGATGGTCATAAGTGGAAGCTGCAGTCCATGGACGCTTGCAATCAACTTCAAATAAAGAAGATTTCAGATTTATTGTAACCTTTGAGGAACAACTTGGAATGCCACTGCTATTTGACGGCAAAAGTAGGTTAAAGGTAGGCTTGTCGCTAGCCAGATGAAATCCAAGTGGAATATTTCATTAACATGCTGATTTTTTTATGATGTTCGAGCACATACACTTTTTAGCACACGTTAAATCAGCACTTAATATTGCAATTAAACATTTAGTTTGTGCCTGCTCTCACGGAATATCTGAGTAAAATAGCAGTTCAATGCTGCTGTGATTTGTATGGTGAGACTCGTTTCTCACCATACAAATTAGAGCAGCACAACTGGAGATTCTTTTTACTGATATCGAGCTATTCCATTTTAGCCCTCATTAGTAACAACGTATCTGAATTATAGATTCCCACAAAGTAGGATTCTAAGCCCCTACATCCATCGACTACCTGCGTGTTTCATTAGGTCATCGCTTTATCTAGTAGGAAGACGCCAACACTGCACTTGTCAGCGCTTCTGGAGAAACTTATATTCTGTTATCGGTTGATTCCAGCCTGAACTAAGAACGATAATATTTTTCGTCAGAAATATTGACTTCTACGGAAATATAAAATCTGGTCTCAAGATTTATGGAATAAATAAGTGTGGTACTTGTGATCAGTAGTTTCAATTGTGGCCCGAGCCTCTATTTAGCATACTAACGAAACCCAAAATTCGCGAGTAAGAATTAATGTTTTCTTTATTATATTATAAGATTTAATTATAGCCGTCCTTAACATAATACTCTTATATTAATATATTTTGAGTGTCTGACGTGACAGTTGTTTTTATAGTTATAATGACACCGAATTATGCATGTTTATAAAATACGAATGACATGAAGCTATCAGATATTTAAGTGTTTAAAGTCACGCGAACGCTCTATACTGATAAACGAGTAATGTTACTAAAATAATTCGTAGCTATCACCTAGCGTTATCGTAGCATATTCGTAGTGCGCGTAGTATATTTAGAAATTTACAAAAGTTTTGTATTATTCGCGTACGACAGAGAGTTATTTTAAATATTTGTTATGAATATAGTGACAAAAAATCGGTTACTTTTAAGTACTTTTTAAGCAATTTCACTGTATTTGGAAGGAAATGACGATCATGTTTTCTAAATTTTCTAATTTCGAATCTCAGTCGAAACCAAAAGTAATGCACAAGAATATTGTTTAACTTATGAATTTGGATGTATTTATCGTCCGTATGTGTTCTATCACAGTTAATTGCAATTTAAAGTGCTGCTATACAACGTGCTCGACGGTAAATGAAAACATCGTGAGAAAATATGCATATCCGAGTATATATATATATATTTGTTTGGAACTTTGTTAGTGCGATTTATGCTTCGATGTGTTTCGTTTGAACTGATTCGGAAATACCTCTGTCCTGGGCAACCCGGCGGGATCTTTGCTTAAAACATATTTTGCTTTACAATTATTTTGTTTGGACTATTTTTAAATGAATTTTAATGCCGTGGTGGCAATCAACACATTTCCAGGGGTAATTTAAATTTATTTATTCTTCGATATTACAATAAACCTTTTACAGTTTTTCGTTAATAAAACGATTAAACTTGTTTATTGACAAATTTTGTACATTTTCTGGAATTTCGTGGTAAAAGAGTATACATTGCCCAATAAAAAAACTACTGATTCTGTGGAGTCTAGTAACTGGTATTATAAGCTTATATTTGTTCCTAGTGTTTAAAGTACCATTATTTTTATTTTTATCAAAGCTATTTTGTTTTGTATTTTTATGTTATTTATATTTTTATGTATATACATTATATTTTCGTAAATATAATGCGATTTAGAAGTTAAAATATTTATTTCTTCAATTTTTTCTCTTAGGGACTCTTTACAATTTAAGTTTTAAATTGCCTGCTTGGCTCTCTCTTGCAGAACAAATATGGCTTTAATATCAGTCTCATTACCCGTAGCAAAATTCCATAAGAAATTACGCTATGGAAGTAACTAAAACAAACCAATCTAGCTGTCTCTACGTTGGTGAGAAATCTAATCTTTCTTACACCCATGCTGCGAAACAAGTCTGCCTGCTAATTTAGACATATGGGAGCCTCATTGAAGCTTTGTGGCAATAGTAGTTGAGTTTATATGTGCAGCTTAATATTAACTATAAAGTTACATCCTATATGTGTCCCACTGTTGGGCACAGGCCACCTCTCATTTCTGAGAGGGGCAAGGAAGTGACCGCCGCACTACAACAATTCATGTTGGCGAACTCCACATGCCACTACTAATATATTTATATACATATATACATATATATCACTAGTTTAGAACTTATCAACATGTCAATAAGTTAAAATGCTGAGTGTAGTTCACTCTGTAAACTAAACACCTAACCAGTAAAGGCTGAGGCATTTAATTAGTTTTTGGAAATATCTTCATTAGCCGGTTATCCAAATGGACCCAACCCGGGTTAATGTGTAACGTGCGGCCCCTTGGCAAGAAGTTGCTTTGAGACACCCACTCAGGTTCTTAATGAGGTTTTTGGCTTTAATTAAATTCTGAAGCTCGTAATCAAAGCGACATTATATAGAGGACTGAAAATTATTTTATGTTGGCGAGAGAGAATGGTGAAATTTTTGTCGCTTCTTTCACCCTTTTTAATCAATTCAGTGGCTTCGAAAGCGGCTTTATAACAAAAATAATTAACAAAAATAAACAGTTGAATTCCATTTATTTCCTTTTACCCTGACGATACAGTCAAAAATATCTATATTTATAACCAACAACTCGCCCCGACTTTACCTGGATTGGATCTACTAACATGGCCTTATTTAGAGATTTAAGATAATCAAACACGGTTCTATTTATTGATTTTTTTGTTTGTTTTTTCAAGAAAATATCTTCATGATTATTGGTTAAAATAGTCCGGACATTTCCTTGCATTGTTTTCGATTTTTTGTAAAGTTTCAGTTCAGTTCAGCCATTATGATAAATATAATGGAAAGCATATAAAGTATGTAAAGGCATTTACAGATAAATAATAATGAAAAGCATGCGAATAAGCCTCTGAGCTTAACAGAAGCCAGTTAGAGTGATTAAAACTATTTTTACAGATTTTATCGTGTTTAATTTTAAATGTTTTTGAATTCCCGACGTTTCAGCATCCATGGTCACGGGGGACTGAGGTGACTGACGTCCCGATGGTAATGTTAAGCCGGAGTACCTTCAGCTTTTATTATTGTTTATGGTCCGATCTATGCTGAATGAACTTACTCGGTCCTGAAGTCTTGCAGTGTTATGCTTGGGTTAAGTTTTAATTTTATTATACAGGGCCCGAAGCAGGTGGTAGTACCCAACCTCCTTATATATTGAAATTAGGGTGTTTTTTAATTTCAATAGCCTCACGTATCATCCTTGGTAGGAATCGATGTTCTTTCACGAGGATTTGTGGTCTATTAAATCTTATGTAATGGTTGGGGCCGCCTAGGATATCCTCACAAACTGCAGACTTCCCGGAACGTTGATGCTTCACGTCAGCTATATGTCCTTTTACGCGGGTTTTAATAGATCTTTTTATTTGCCCTATGTAAGAGAGAACATATTCATAATCTAGCTTGTACACTCCTGCATCCTGTAGAGGAATGTGTAAAATACTTGACAGATGGTAAAAACTGACTAACCTTCTTTGGTAGCCTGTAGAATGTTTTAATATAAGCTCGCTTCAGGATGTAGGCAATCTTGCCTGTGACACCTCTGACATGCAGTTGTACAGCAGGTACACGCTCGACTGTGACTGGCTTCACTCGGTCACTGTGACATAGGCACGGGACCCGAAGCTTGTTGTCATGTAGAACCTCCTTGACGTGCTGGAGCACGGCGGCCAGGTGTTTGCTGTCACATATCCCTCGTGCTCCCTATAACAAAGATTTGCCCACGGTAGCTAACTGTGAAGGATGGTGGTGAGATTCACCGTATAAATATCGGTTTGTATGGGCCTTTTTTCTAAACAAGTGTGACCGAAGGTGTTGTTAGGATTTCGGATAATTATCACATCTAGGAAAGCCAAGGAATTATTTGGTTTTAACTCCATATTAAATTGAATTTTAGAGTTTATGAAATTAAGATGTTCAAAATGCAGTTACTTTGTCTGATGGTAAAATTGTGAAAATATCGTCTACGTACCTGTTGTGTTCTACAAGAGAATCTTGGGGTAACAGGTGTAGTAAGGAGGGCTTTCTAACTAAATCTGAACTAAAAACTAACTTCTAACTACTTCGTCCTAAAAGTCTTCCATGAACATATCGGCGACAATGGGACATACAGGTGAGCCCATCACAACACCATCTGCTTGATGGTAAAACTCTACCTTCCACAATAGAAAGCCAGATGTAAGGCAACGTTTGAGTAATATGGTTTACCAAGAATACACAAACCGAACGCTCCATTACGTCCAATAGTGAGTCAGATCGATTCGCCAACTTACAGATTGGCTCAACACCTAGCCAAAATATTATCACCACTCAGTGGACACACAACTGCACACACTAAGGATTCATATAAATTTGTCAGTGAGGTAAAGGACCTACGTCTTACTGACAATGAAACCATGGTCGGTTTTGATATTCAGTCTGTATTTACATGCCTACCTGTTGAAGACTGCTTCTCAATTATAACTAGGAAACTAGAGGAAAATAACACGCCAACAGAATATGCCTTACTACTCACCTACCGTAGGCGAATCTTTAATACAGAGGGATCTGTGACAGCAAACACCTGGCCGCCAAGCTTCAGTACGTCAAGCAGATTCTGCACGACAAAAAGCTTCGGGTTCCGCGCCTATGTCACTGTGACTGAGTGAAGCCAGTCACAGTCGAGCGTGTGCCTGCTGTACTACTATATGTCAGAGGTGTTACAGACAAGATTGGCTACATCTTGAAGCGAGCTTCTTTTAAAACATTCTATAAGCCTTACTTAGCGGTCAGCCACCGTAGAGTCTACATTACCTGATGATGCCTCGTGTAGAGGCGAAACACGTGTCGTATTGTC
>DWHP01001298.1:0-16449 GCA_018247895.1 Parnassius honrathi
AAATTAGTGGTAGTTATTGATAAATCAATTTCATAATATGTTAATGTAAAATTAAAATAAATTGTAAAATATCAGTGCTATAGGCTTTTATTCCGTTCTGTTCCGTCTACACCCTATTTTTCCAGATTATTAAATAAATGAAGTGCATAATTAAACAAATGAAGTACATCATTTAGTTTGTACGTTATTTATAAAGTTCTTAATATGATTTTATAAGCTTGAATGTTCTAATTTTCCATTTATATTTTCCCATCTTGGGAAGGTAATACAATTTTCTTATAAATAAAGGAACATATTGGATCTTGTAGTTAGTAGCGCATCGAGATAAAGAACAAAATTGCTCAAAATACACGTCGCTGATTTAGGTTTAATTAAATAACAAGATTAACAGAAGCGGTGTCGGCGCGAAGGGATTGATAGTAACAGCTTGGAAGACAACTTTTAAATTGCTGTTAAAAGGTGAATTTAGCTGTTATTATCTAGTACACTACGCAGCTTGTTTTGCGACTTATTAAATTAACCATTTGTTTTTTATTCGAACTAATCATTAACTGATTCTGGTAGTCCTTCAAAGCTTATGTTAATGTCTCCGTATAGCTATCTAAATTGAGATATTAACATAAGTTTATAAGTGCTCTATGAGCAGCAACCAAACGGACTACAAATTTCAGCTAAATATCAATGTAATGATATTGAATATCAAATAAAAACAATGTAAATATTTCAAAAGAAAGTATGTGGTGTTCCTCTCGGTGAAACTTTATGAAATTATAAAACTAAGATGCGTTTTATATTGCAAGCTTACTTGTGTTCGTACCTACGTAAGCCGAGATAGCTAAGTGATTCCCTTGAATATCTGAATTTTAATTTTTAAAATTGTATCACCAACACGTATCACTACCGAAATCCGTTTTTTGTGTTGATATGGACTAGAATATTGCTTTTTGTAAATAAAAGACATCGCACCGTAAGAAAACCTGTACATCGGAAGAAATTGAAAATATATCGAGTACATGCGTATCTGGAAATAAAAGTTAAGCAAATTCGTTAACCGACCTCAGAGATATAAAGTTGCCGTTTATATGCGTCCCATTGCTGGGCACAGGCCACTCCTTATTTCTGAGAAGTTGGAGAGTCATGATAACTCAGGGGAGGCTCTCGCTGTAAACACGAACAATCCAGATTTGATCGCGCGAGTTCCATAAAAATGGAAAATCCAGTCGATTGATACCCTGCGTTCCGTAGTTGAGAGGCAATCTCTACAGAACTCTATTTATCGTATCCTAACTTACACTTGAAATTTTTTAGGCTTTTGAAAGGAACACGGAAAATGCGGGAAGCTTAAGACATTAACAATTATTCTTACCTTTATTTAGATATTTTACATTTACGTCCAAAATTATATTTGTAGTATCGTTAGATCCGCTGTTATCTACTTTCTATGTAATTGTAGAAAAGAAAATAATTTTAAACGATGATGAGAAAGATCAGTTGCAGTGTAAGACACAATGTATCCATAATGGATAACAATTATTTCCGAATCCGAATAAATTTCAATGCGGAGGAGTATAAACCTTCTTTTCTGACTTTAGTCCGGGTGTTACCATCTGAGTCGTTGAGTTATAAACGTCAGAAATAATATGAATGTGCCAATGGCTTAAGAACAATCAATAATTGCTCGCAGGAAATCGACTTGAAGAGTGCAAGCGAAACAGGCAAAAAAGATTTAGTCGAATAATTTATACGCTTATATAAACGTCCGCTTTGCTATTTTTTGGCTTTGCTCAGCCGCAGTTTACCCTACTGAAAACCGAGTATACCTAAGTTTAAACATGAATAAATAACGTTTAAAAAGTTTAGCTTCTTAACACATTCATTAACCTATTTTCAGATGTAGAGTAAGATAATATCTGTGATACCATAAGTATACAAGGGGCAGATATTGTACTAGTAGCGGTTAGCGTTATTCGATCATAAGTAGGCAAACTTATTACTCTATTAACTTGTCACTTTGTTTTCGTAATACCACAGTCATGTAAGTACAACGGACGTTCGCTAACATGCGCCGTAGGCTGAGAATGGAATCCGTTGTTCGAACGGGAGCTTCCAATCAAGGCGAAGCTTCGACAGGTGTCAACTTGACGAGCCCCACGGCGCGGGCGAAATGAAAATTCTTCGCAAGGACGCAATCAAAACACGGCAAACACGCTCAACTTTTGATGTTGACTTTCAAAACAGACTTGCGGTAAATTTATGCTCTCATTTTTAGGTTTGCAATGTTTCAGGTAACTAAAGATATACGTAATTAAGTTTGCAAGCATTTTTTGTTGTATTCAAAGTTTTACAAATTAATCCAAAACCGATGATTGCGATCTCTTTCTAGTCGATTGGACATTAGTGAAATCTTTTGTAATACATTTTACTTTTCCTGTGGGCTTGCATAATACCTACACAAGCTACAAAAATTTTACTTACATTTTTTGATAGGTAGTAAAATAACTAGGATATTTGAAATAATTGTAGGATCAGGGCAGATGGCACGAGACACAAGTGTAGGTTATATTTACTGGAATAACAAATATTTCTGAATTGTACTAATAGTGGCTTCGATCGCTAAAGCGTAAAAACAAATTGTAACCTTGTTACATATTATGTTCGATAATTATTTTGCAACTAAAAAGTAACTAACTCCTCGTTAATTGTTGTATTTTACAACGGTTCACATTTGAAAGATGCTGTTTTTTTTGTTGTGCATATATTTATGAAGCATTATTAATAAGCCGCGGTTGCTGAGGAGCTAAGCACTCGCTGTAAATTTCACAGTCCGCGAGCAACCCGGGTTCGATCCCCGCCGGATTAAACTGCAATTTTAAATGCTGATTTACCTCGTGCCCGGTAGTGAAGGAAAACATCGTGAAGGAACCTGCATGCCTGAGAAATAACAAGAGAATAAGACATGGGAACTTCGCCAACATGCATTAGGCAGCACTGCGCACATTTCCTTGCCCAAAAAACCTCTCAGAAGTGAGAGGACGCCTGTGCTTTAATTTTTTTTACTTTTATTAATAATAATGATATCCAGATCGAATTTCGGTCACAGCAGTCAGTATCAACGGAGGTCAGACATTATTTGCGCAAGAAAGTATTTCGAATATATGCGATGTCCAATGGGGTTGCAATCCGACTCGATCGTAGTGAGATCAGGCGCAGGAGCAATTGCTTTACATGCTTTCCAAGGCACGGGGTCGAAACACCGTCAACATTCTGACACCGGGCTACTAAGTTATGTTCAAAAAGCTAAATTTATTAAAATAATTCTTCACCAGGCCACGTAAGGGGCCATTCATTAATTACTAAGCGTCCCAAGGGCAAGGCGGAAAGATTAAAACCTCTACATGCTTATACCTTGGAGGGGGGGGGGGTTGCAAAACTAATTCTTACGTATTATTTTGTAAGTCGAAATTTAATATTAAAAATCTAATTCCATTCCGAAAGCCGAATGGTTTTCTTCATCCTATAATGCACATTTCGATTTACATCTTATTATATATATACGAATTTTTATTGTTTACTAGTTTGCATGTCTTGTCCTGTCATGTCTTTGTCATGTCCTATTAAAAATACTTAAATTCGCAATAAGTAGTTTAGGAGTCCATCGTGGGCAAACGACGTGATACGTAGTTTATATATATTAAGATTAAAATTTAAAAATCTTAAATGTGTTTATTTTTAATTAATTTAAATGTTATAAATAATAATTATAGTACATTCTTCTCGCTCTTGGATTATGAAAAATGATTATTTTGTTATGATGATCCGAATTGATCCAGCTTTTACCGTGTAATTTATTTCCCTTATGATCCATTTAAAACTAGTCAGTCATTATTTTAAAGTATTATTCATGTGTAGCTCGTTTTACTGATCTATGTTTGTTCACTTTAAGAATATTTTAAAACTCACTTTAAATTATAATAACGATATTCCAAAGACTGTATATATATATCTCAACTAATTGCCTAATAATAATATAATCTATATCTGATAGCATTTAAAGGGTATAAGCTAAATTATATATCTGATATAAAACAAAAATCTTTGATTTATGTCGAACTGCGAGGTTTAGTGTAACTGATCCTTTTCTAACAACATTTTATAAGTTTGAAAAACGAGATAGAATCATACGTAAAAGAGGAAGGGGAGTTTCGAGAAATCTTTGTAATCGCCAAAATCATCCTTACGTAATTTATGAATGGCCGCTAACCGGACTAGAAGTAGACTATTTTGGATTTTGCCTTTCGAGATACACATAATGAACACCTTTAAAAAATATCTGAAGTTAAAAAGATTATACTCGCGCAATGCAAATTTTAAATATTCTATAGTAGTCGGGTTCCTGCGTATAAATTCTGCTTTACACAGGACTCAAAACCATCGTCTTTTGGAAATGGAATTAGTATTATTAATGTACACTTGGATATTTATAAAAGGGGTACGGAAACAGAGAGTTTGCAACCAGACGAGAGGCTCTCAACAGTTTGAAGGGCGTTTATTATATTTACAGCGAACAACTTAATAGAATTGTAACAAACTTTATGTTAGGTATTACATTGTTAAATGCATTTACTTCAATTTCCCTGGAGATTTTGAAAAATTGGATGTTGGACGCTTTTATGAATACACATTACATATCAAATAAAGATTGCGATCATTTTGGAAAATCGAAATCTTTTTTGTTACGGTAGACTATATTATAATTTCTTCTTTTTTTTAGATTCTTTACTTAAAAATATAGAATTAGAATACATTCCATGGAGGAAATAGCATACATAGATGCAACGTGTCCACGTATCAGATTGCTGGCAACCCGTGATCCAACAATCAACGCCACTACAATAATAACAGAAGTGCGGGCCGCCTCTGGATCTGAAGTTAGCACTCAGACCATTCGGAATTGCTGAATACCAGGCTACGAGCACGGAGGTCTTGGCAAGCACCTCTGAATTCACGGCAACGTCAGCGACGGAGATTGCAGTGGGCTAGGCTCCGGCAGAATGAAGAAGATGAGGAGGAAATATTTGGCAAAACTGTCCCTTCGTAGACGAATCGTGAATCAGCATCTATTCTGGAGAAGACCTGGAGACTCTGTACGGCAAAGAACTGCCACTGGAACTGTTTAGCAAGGAGGGAAATCGGTGTCCTTTTGGAGTGGAATTATGATTAGAGCTAGAAGGCCTTTTATCCCGTATCGAGAGTCCATGACGACAGATAACTATAAAAGAGTCGCTATTGATGGAATTGTCAGATCGTTTCGAGAAAGCCACGGGCACCACATAATGAGCTCAACGTGTCAATCGTAACATCACAAGGTTAGACTGACCCACCGACCCGCCTGACTTAAACCGAATAGAGCACGCGTGGGATGCTCTTAACCGAGCTGTTTGGAACCGTCAGCCACCTCCCCAGACAGTGCCAGGGATCAGGGAAGCCGCTACTCAAGAATGGGACAGGTTACCGCAAGAAATGCTGGGTAACTTGATCCTCAGCACGCCCAGGAGGATCTTGGCATGTATTCGATCCAGAGGAGGAGTTATATTAAACAAAAAACGGCTATAGATAAATTGTTGTATAAGTTTGGTTAAACAATCTTTTTATTTACCTACCTACTACTCAATTTGTGTTATTAAAAGATAAAAGTTTTATTTTTTAATTCAAACAGTGTATCACTATTTAAAAAAATATATAACGTAAACACTTTTTCTTGATATAGTTAAATTTCAAAAATATATCAGCTTTTGCTAGTGTAGTCTTTTTGAAGTGTGTATATAGATCTAGAAAACTCGTACATCTATTTAGAAACCTCTCCCAGAAACGGGAGGAGGCCTGTGCCCAGCAGTTGGACGTTTATAGGCTGCTAACTTTAACTTTTAACTTTAACTAGAAAATTCATATATTATATAATCAACATAATATTTATTATTATTAAATTAAACATTTGATACTTGCAAGAATGACTAAAATAACCCCATTTTTACCATTGCATTGCTTTTTTTAAAATTTCGCTGCCCTAATTCGTTTGTTTCATGAATTTCCCATTTTTATTGTTATATTGATGCACACGCTAAAAGCGCAATGACGTCATATTTGAGGTGGTTGAGGGTGTCAATCTTCTGGCAGAATGCGAGTGCGCGTGGGGGCGGGGGTGGGACACTGGCATTTGCATTCAACAGTTGGTCCCGGCTCGATAGAGCAGCGCGTGCGTGCATCGCATTATGTCACATGCTTTTCCTACACGCGAATGCTTAAAAACATCGTATTATTACTGCATTCCATCCAAAGACTGTTTTAATTAGAACAAAATTCTTGCACATCTTTCGTGATTTCGACAAATGTAGCACTGGTAGATACAGCTACGAATAATGGCGCTGAGTTGGATTCAACAGCTTTTCATGGTGAGGTTCGCAAAATGAAATATAAATCCTATTCAATCTATTTAAATTGAGCACTCCGTTTGTTTTATCGTCGATTCAATCAGCGTCATTGTATCCTTTTTAACGTTTACTATTTCGATAAATCTGATGGTAGCATTTATGTATTATCGACGGAGATTTAAATGAAAACGAATATTTTGGCGTTAAATGAAATGTGTTATTTCATCTTATCAATTTCAAAATGTAAATTTACCTACTGTGTTTGTAACAATAGGAAGTGGATATTTAATCTTAATAAAAATAACCCACAAAAATTTAAATATTATTGACGTCATGAAACGGTTTTTGACAGAGAAAATTTTAAAGTTTACAGCAATTTGATGGCATTTTTTCCATCGTGTATGTTTTATCTCGGTGCACCTAATGTTTTTTTAAAATGAAACAACTAAGGTTGCCGTTAGACTTTGTTGTTGGTAGCATAGAATACTATAATACATACATAATAGAACGGGGGAGTGGGCGGAGCCCGTGTAGCCACTAACATGTCAATACCATGTCAATTCACACCTATAAATGTCAATACATATCTTTTGACGTTACAATCGTTCCCAATTTTCGTGTCAAGCGTCGCTGTATGCAAATTATTTAAAAATGCCAAATTGCACACCATTTACACATAAATATGTATCAAAATTTAAACGATTTATTTTTTAATGTCTAAACTGTGTATATTTACTCAGTCTATCAAAACAGCGAATCGGGTTTGTTGTAGTAATAATACGACGTAATTGCTTGTATGTGTGTTCTGGCGATGCAGACCCTTGTACAAAATAAGGTTGACAGCCATTCTATTGTGTATTATAGTATTTTATGGTTGGTAGTGAAAACACAATGTAGCTCACAAGTAATACATATCATATTAAATTCGATTGCTTAGTGCGATTGTGGAGTCAATATATTTATTTAAAATATAAAACGTTTTTAATATTGATATGGTTATAATAAGATGTTGTTAGGTTAGCTAATTGCGTAATAACTTAAGACCGAAGGACCTTTAAGTAGGGACTGAATAAATTAACCGACTTGGTATTACACGGATCTCACAACTTTTTACGATAGAAGAACTGAGTTGCTAGACTTGGTTTTTTTACAAGTTATGTTTTTGATAATATCTCATTTCTTCTTGCAGATAGTCCTACTTTTTTCCTTCCGGTACCTTCTACTTCCTAATTACTAATAAAGTACCTATCTACACCTTTTATTCCGTTATATTATACATATACAGGTACACTGATTCATTCCCTGCAAATGTAACTTTGTAATCCTATAAATTATACAGGTACACTGATTCATTCCCTGCACATGTAACTTTGTAATCCAATAAATTATACAGGTACACTGATTCATTCCCTGCAAATGTAACTTTGTAATCCTATAAATTTATGTGGGATTACAAAGTTATTTATGTAGTTAGTGTATCTCGAAAACTGGACCGAAATAGAAAAATATTTTAGTTTTTCCTTGATTATTACACTAAACACTAATTGTGTTCTAAGTTTGAAGCTTCTATGTCTGCAACAAGTGCCTTAGAGTTTTGATGATCGGTCAGTCAGTGAGTGACAAAATTAAGAAACTTTGATTAATTATAATTCCTAAATTACTGGTTTAAATTGAATGAAATTTGAAATATACCGCATCTTTACAATGCCTGCTTGGTTTCTGAAAATCCAGCTTTCTAGTTCTATCCACTACGGAGTTAAAGGGGGTCGATAAATGCCTGAATTGCTTCGAGAAAAGTACGGTACGGCCGTGCCGCTTTTTTGCGTGGGCACTGTGTGCCCCCAGAAGAAGCGCAGATAATAAAAGTTTACGCGTATGAAATTGGGGGTTTAGCTATTTACAAATAAATAACTAACACTAAGTGGTATAGCCACGCTGCAGCTAAATGATGATTGAAGCACGAATGGGTTGGCTCGACCGCGGTTGGACAACGCTCTCACAGAATACCAGACAGAAATAGTAGCTTAATGCTGCTGTGTTTTGTGGTGAGTGTAGAGAATCGGAGATCCTTTTTTATTAGAGGCATTCCATCTCAGTCCTCAAGGGTGACAACGCGTCTTCATTTTGATACTTAATTGAGGATAAATGTCGATGTCTATGGGCCACAGCATCCACAAACCATTAGGTAGACTGTGTGCTCGTTTGTCACCCTTATTCTATAAAATAACTAGAAAAAAGCGGTTTTAAAATATATAGCGAAAAACATTATTAATCAACGAGGTAAGAGTTAAAAGGCTTTTGTTATGCTTAGCAAGTGCGCTTATCTATATCAGTAGTGCGATTGTGTATTTATTTATTTATATATTTTAGCCTTTATTGTAAACACTTCCAACTAGGGGTTGCAAGGGGTAAACTTAATACCCTATCGCAAAAAGTTTGCAGATTTAAATTAAGGGCAAAGTCAGTTCAACTACATAATTATACATGTGTAACTCTGGCGATAATCGTGGTTGACTTCATTTTGACCTTTGACGTTTGTATTGTGTAAATGTATAGTTCAAAAAAGTAAAATCCTATTGATTTTATATTAACATGTCATTTTAGGTTACAAGGTTTAATCATAATGAAAAACATGTCTTTAAGATTGCATCACAGGGGAATATCGTTTAGTCTCATCTTCTCTAGCGCATGTTAGTGTTCTCTAGGAGTATTATAAAAATAACAACAGAACACGTCTATAATTTCCTTCATAAAAGATTAACTTCTCTGCGATTTTCTGTAATGGGTTTTCGCAATGTAGCGCGTGATTGAATTAATTACGTGAACTTGATTGAAAAAATATACTGACGGAGGGAGAAACAAGGCTAATTGATGGGATTAATTAGTCAGTTATCTGTAACCTATATTTTATGTAATAGATCCTAAGGCGTAAAAGGATTCCACTGTCCATTACAAAAAAAATTTGGGCATTTACAGCGAAAATGAATATTTTATATTGAAAAAGGACATTTTATTTTATAAATGAATGATGCCGTGTGCCTTTACTGTGAGGGCGTTTTTATGTAGAGATTTGGATTTCACATAACCCATATACCATGTGTATTTTGTTCTTCGCGATGCACGTGGTAAGAAAAATATAGAATGGCCACAAATTTTTTATACATTAAAATGCATAGCTTTTTTTTAAAGAAACAGTGCCAATATGTGGCAGAGCCATGCTGCAGTTACATTATGGTTGTACTCCTAAAGGGTCGGCTGGACCGCGGAAGGAACACGCTCGCACAGAATATTAATGTAAAATATCAGCTTAATTCCGGTTATTTTTCTTACGGTAAGTGTGGAAAATCGGAGAGCTTTTGTAATGAAAATGAATCATTATTAGTCCGTAAAGGTGAAAAAAATTAATTCTTAATCAAAGATGGAGGTAGATGTCTACGGGCCACAGCATCCACTTTAGCATTCGCATCCATCAGGTGGCCTGTATGCTCGTTTGCCACCCTTGTTCTATAAAAATCCTCTTAGTGATACACTTTTTGAAAATGTAGCGTGGACTTTACAGCAAGACTGCCGCCGGTCACAAGGCACGAGTTCATCTCAAGCTTGAACTCGATCACTGTGACCCGCAGCAGTCTTGATGAACTCACTGAACTTCATTTGATTCACTTAATTATCAAAAAATATTTTTATAAACTTTGTCTATAATATCTTTGCTCCTTTTTCACCAAAAAAGCTTCGTGATCCTTTGATAGGACAAATCCCTACCAAACAATGTTTGATGCAAGATGATTACCACGTTGTACTTTTCCGAAGAAGTTGCGAAACTTCCTTAGTGTTGCCAATCTTCATCATTTTGCTTTTTATAGTTTTCAATATGCGAATATCTTTCTTTTTATTATTTTGGCTCTAAACAGCTATATAGGTTTTAAAATTTGTAATGATTTGAGTGAATAATGTAAAATGTAAAAAATATAAAATAATAGTCCTTTTTAATCGTACATTTTTCATCTGTAAAGAGTACATTTATATCTCTTTCAGCAAAGTTTAGGGACAGCAAATACTTTGATAGATACATGCTGTGAGCGTGTGATTTAGTGCATATCTTATGTTATGTCGTATTACAAAATATAACTTGTATTTCAACGATAAGCACTTAACTACAAGTAATCTTCATTTCACGCGACAATATATTTTGTTTCCTTTGGGTTTTGCCTTATTTTACAGAACGAGAGCTCGATTTTTATGTTCTACGATAGCTCTATTCACAAAAATGCAGCTAAATCTTTTGATAAAGCTGTAGGATAATTTGTAATATTTTCAAATACATTTGGACATATTGTACATCAATCGAAAACCAAATTTTTTTTTAGAAAATATCATTTTTTTGACAACTGTTGGTTACCGTTAGGATTGCAACTTAAAACTAAGAAGTAATGCTTGTTTATACATATAGTCGCTTTATATTATATAATCTTAGACTATCTGCTTATCATATCTATCATCATTCCTCACTATTACTGTGTTAGGAACTTAATTTCTCGCATCGTTGCTACGTGCATTTGAAAAAGTACGTGAATTGCCATAGAGCGCTGTTTATATTTATTTAATTCATTATTTACCCAAGCAAATACTAAGAATTTATTATTACCAGTCCATAATCTACTCCTGAACATAGACCCTCGTTTTTTTATATTTTTTTCCGGATTTTTGTCGAAATATACATCATACCCTAAGTAAATACCGCTATAGATAGAACAAAATCAAAAATACGATACCGTTACCGTTATAGCCCACTGTAGTGCACTGCCAAACATAGGCCTCCCCCATAGATCACCTCATAGGGGAGATATTTGGCATAGTTGCCACGCTTGGCAACCGCAATTTTTTTAGTCGTTATTAGGATAGCGCTGTTGTCCATCTCCTGATTTGCTCCCCTCTGTCCCCTCTTACGACTCCACGGGATGACAACATGGGGTGGAGGTACTCTTACACCACCACCACACGGTAAAGAGTAAAAAATATGAAAGTATAATTAAGTCATAGAGATAATTCTGTCTTATTAACAAAATTACGATGTATATAATAATATTGAAAATATGTACCATTTTTTGATGGAATATGTCCAGAACAAAAAAGATATGCTGAAGGAATTTAACGTATATGTTTTGGATGGCGATCTAATGCGAAGGGTTATATCAAACTCTTAATTAAGGATGTCAAGAGCTATTCCAGTTTGTTAAAGGAGGCTCGTTGTAGTGTGGATCTGGCTTAATCAGTAGGCTTGACACTTGATCACCATCAGGTGTGGGTAAATTGCGTATTTACATCAGGGTTTTTTTAATATTATAAGCGTGACAAATTAAAAATCAAAATGCAGGTTCGGATTGAGCCACTATTTTACGCTGACATTCTGTGAGAATGTGGTCCTACCTCGGTTGAGCTGAATCATTCGTGCTATAACTAATATAGCTGCAGCGTAACTCTACCACGTATAAAAGGTATTATTATAAGATGGTTAAACTGCGATCTCTCTAGCATCCCATAGTCGCCCATAACGAAACCCAGCGGGTGATGGATTCTTACGCTGTTACCACACGACAAATCACCTACGTACACATTATTCTATACCATAGAATGCACCACAGCTCAATGGACTCGGAAGTATTTTTTAATTCGTTTGGACAACATAAAAGTTCATTGACGTTAGCAACCATAAAAGGATAGTGCTTAAACACTAATAGAGATTTAGAGCTCTGTATGAACTGATGTAATGATGGTAATTATTAAATACTTACTGTCGAGATGTAGCATGTTTAATTGTAGGTAGGTACAAAACTAAAACACACGCAACTATATGAATATAGGTTTATTGTTGAGTTCGGATTTTCGGTGATTGATTTTTCGGTGAAAAGATAGTTTTTATGCCAAATGTAGATGACACATCACATTTTACACGCCCACCGTCTCTTTGGAGGTCAGATGATACAGAAAAAACTGGCCGTAACGCGAGCAAACATCGACAGCTGGATGAGCCCGCGTCATTCTGACATTAACATAATATAACAGAAAAAATCATCCACCCTCGCTACAATATACCCTTTTTTCCCTTTGAATTTGACCCTTGATTGGCAATATCGAGCCACTTTAGGACATAATATTACACTACATGTTCAGACATTTGAGGAAAAATTGCAATTCTCCACAACTCAAACGTGACGTAAGCGTTAATAAAATATGTGGGTGAATTAGCTGTCGCGTTAAATCTTCACTAGGCTTAAATGCAGCGTGAAATTTTTCTCACAAAACGTTAGCCGGGGTTATATTTCGTCTGTTGCCTTTCACGAGGGGCCAAGGTCCTTCACCTTCCGCCAGAACCGAAATAAATCTAATTCCTTAGATGACAGATATCAGCAAGCCTTGTTTATTTATACTTTCACCCCGAGCTAGGAGGGTCGCGCATGTGGGACGTGCCCTGCCTCATTGCACCAAAATAAACTATAATGCTTGCTGAGTCAATAAACATGTTAGAGTTGGTTACAAAAACCATATTCTAAGCTTAGATTTCTTATACCCACTTCCGGGCGCAAATATTTATTTACAAGAAATTAAGAGCATCAGAATAGTGCTACACTTTTCGTAAAATACTTTTGTTTAAACGCATTTAGTTTGACACCGAAAAAAAATCTTCTTACGAAGCTAGCTTCGAAACGAAGGTGGTAATTTCATTTACAAATTTTTTACCTCGTAATGCATACATTTAAATATATCACCATAATCTTTTGCGTGCGTATCGCTCGCGTTAGGAAATGAGCTGGGGCTGCCGAATATAGTCTTAGGAGACTACGAGACCTTTTAAAAACGGAATTAATTAGTTATTCGTATATATACAAATGTTCATTCATATATATACCAATTATTGTGAATTTGTATATATACGTTTGTATATATAAATTGATTGAAATTAATTGAATTGTATATTAGATAATCCGAAAGCCTAAAATATATTAAAATTATTTAATTTTTTACTATATGAAGAGCTTTTTGAATAAATATCTTACATGTTTAAAAACGGTTTTGAAAATCATATCAAAATAAATTTTTAGTATTCTTAGCTATCAACAAAGCGGAATTTTGTTCTTGTACAGAAAAGGATTAATCATAAGTTAAAGAGTAGAATATATTATTCTTAAGTGGATAAAATCGTTCTAGATATAACGTTCTAGTGAATCGTTTCGATGTAAAAAATTATAACTTTACAGAAAAAAAATATTCTCTATTTAGGGTTGCCACGCTTTCGAGAGGCCTCGATGAATCTAACAAGCTTCGGAGTTGTGACAGCCGCGACAGCTGACATATACCCGTCATTAATCAACTGGTCACAGATACTTACCTCCTACTATAAAAAAAAAAAACTTCCTGATGCAATCGGTCTCACGCTTCTTTTACCGATGATAACGTGGATTTCCGTCCAATTTTAACTGTGCAATAGGTGGCAGCAGCGATAAATTCAAACTTTACGCTTTCAAGTCATAACGAGTCGATTCTATAATTCAAAGTCGCTATTAATTACTTTCTTGGTAAGGTAGTAGTAACGTTAATAAAGAATACTCGTAAGAAATTAATACATACAATAAGTTATTTAAAATAATCACATTTATTATACCAAAGCGTGTGTTGTAGCGTAGTGTAGTTAAGCTTTATCCAATAATCAAGCTTCCGTGCTCAAAATTAAGCATTGTTTACGTATTAAAGTAAACGAGGGAGTGCTCTTTCGAATGGCTGAAGCGAGACGACATAAACTAAATAAAATAAACTTTTAAAATTTATAGTCTTTAACGGAGTGTCTTTTTAAGATTCGTTTAAAGTCATTGGGTAATTATTTCACTTTTATAACTTTCGATGTTTTAAGGGAGGGAATGTGAAGAGATTACTTAACAGTTTAAGAAGTAAACTACCTATTATTACATATTAAATTTTAAAATAAAAAGTATAAGCGTACTAGAAAACTAAAAAAAATCCCCATAATGACTTCCGAAGTCGGCGCTAAGAGAGTATCGGAGAATCAAACCCTCAACTTCAGAAGCTATTAATTAGGAATTATTATTTTAGTATTTTACATTTTCGAGCGGTCTTAGGAACATGACAAATTCATGGTAAAAATAAAATGTCTAAATAGTTAGGTACATTGAAATCATCATTTCCTTTTTTCCGCATTAAAATAAAATAATACATTTAAATTGATTCAGCCGTATGTACTCGTAGAATAATATAAAACCTTCTTGGTAAGCTTAAAAAACAAACTGCAATAAACTACAAAATCAGTGATTAGCCAGAATGCGCTTCAAGGTTTCAAGGTAGCATAAAGTAATAGGAATTGCGACTGGATTGCCATTACAAATATCTGGATAACTGGTCTTAACATATTTGTTGGTAATAGCGCATTTTCAACTTCAAATGTAGGTGATTTGACTATAAACGTGAGGTAACGACGCATGCTATTTTTGTCCTCAAGGGTAAGAACGCATCTGCATTGTGATTATTAGTCGAGAATAGATATAGGTGTCTATGGGTTACGACATTCATATACCATCTGATGGACTTTGCCCCTTCGTCACTTTTACTTTTATAAAATAATTACAATAAAATAAATAGGCCAGTTGAGGATCGCTACGCTAACAAAACACACTCACTTAAGCCCATCAATAGTCCAATGTTTAACATAGACCTCCCCCATAGAGTGACACAAAATACGCTCCTGAGCCACTTACATCCATCGACTACCTGCATGTTTCATCAGATCGTCACTCCATCTAGTGGAACCACCTACTAGCTTACTAGCCACCGACTCTGGAACCTTTCTTCACCATTGATTGCCGGTACTTTCAACTATTTGCTATACGGTTTACTAATATTGTAAATAATTACGTTAAAGTAACAGTCCATATAAGTCCTACAGTTGGGCACAAGCCTCCTTTTATTTTTGAGAGCGTTTTAGGACAAGGAAATGACCGCCGCGATACCCCAATGCGTTTTGGCGAACTTCACATCGTGTCTTCGAAAACATTATTTTTCTTATTTCCCAAACATGCAGGTTTCCTCACGATGTTTTCTTTCACTGCCTAGTACGTGGCAAATCAGCACTTAAAGTTCCAATTCACAATCATTGGTGCAAACGGGGATCGAACCCGGATTGCATGCGTATTGTGAAATTTAGAAAGCGCTTAAGCCCTGAGCTATCACTCTAATAATTACGTGCATGAATGTCATTATAGTTTATTTTGTAATTATATATTTTAATACTTAAATATTTATGCACGTATCAATACTCATATTTGATTTTATGTTATTTACGCATAATTCTTTGAACGTTAATTAGTAAATCAAACTAAATATTTATAACATTCGAAAAGTTTAACTTTCAACATTCTGAAACCAGAGTAAGTTTAAAACTACTTTGTTACTGATAGTTCGTAAGATAGTTTGCAAGGGATAAAAACCGCAAAACCGAGGTTTTAGTCTTTAAAATATACCGCTCAGCTCGTCCGAAGAAAAATTTTCGCCTGCAGTGTCTCACTACATTCTCTCAGTGTTCTACTAAGATGTTTTCTTTCTTCTGTGCAAACTTCTTAACGTTTAATAATAGCGGTCTTAAAGATTCTATGTACATATAGAATATTGTACAATAGAAACGTGTCGGTACAATTTAATAAAATTAAAGTTACAGTCTATATACGTCCTACTAATGGTTACTGTTCGCGCTCAAATGCGCGAGAACCGGATGAACGTGAACGGATTGCATTCCTCTAGAGGGCGCGGCTAAACGAGTGGAAGTTTTTTGCATGCGCAGGCGCGCGCAGTTCACTTGACTGGCAGATTCGGAACGCCTAGCCGCGTCGCGAAACCTCGAGTTAAACCGAAATTGTTAGACGCTAGACGGCCGCCATTACTTAGTTTAGTTTCGTTAATAAATGTTATAACGAGGCCCTTCTTGATAGTTAGCGATCGGTTTAACCTATCTTGTTAC
>DWHP01001299.1:0-16448 GCA_018247895.1 Parnassius honrathi
GCAATACCTGCTCACCAAATATAAGGGTCATGATCGTGAACAGTTCTTGCGGTGCACCAAACGGCAATGTTCGGCAGAATATACGGCGGCCGGATATCCGGCTATCCGGCGATAAGACTGGCTGAACATCCGGTATCCAGTATCCGGTATCCGGCTGAACAGCTATCCGTTTCGTCTCTTGTTAAAATATTTTTGTGGTTTTGTATTAAGAAATAAATAAATGTTAAATTATTTTAATTTTCAATTTATACATTTGAATAGCCTAATGATCTATTGAAAATCAGACTTCTATCTAATATTTAAATAAATACATAATATGTATCATAATACAGAGTATTTTTTGTGTATTTGGTTCATAATGGCTTTTAGTAAATTACACCATCGTTACCAACCATTTTATGGGTTCTCTCTGAAATGTGCTAATGATTACCGAAATTGATTTATCGCACGAAAAAGTGGCTCGGATGAGCCCGCATATTGCGTGAGACTCGCAGTTTCAGAATTAACCGTAACTGCGTTGTTGTGATGAAAGTCATTATGTCCCATATACGTTTTCACTTTTGCTATCAACTTAATGAGCTATTTCCACAATTTTTCTTTAAACTTCAACGTGGGAATAAATATCAACGGATATAAACACATTAGAGAAAGTTAGAATTAATCTGCTTAGTGATGAACTTCCATCGAATTGAGGATAGATTGTATATCTATGTGCCACAGCATCCATTTTCCATCAGGTGGGCTGTGTGTTCGATGGTCACATTGTAGTGTAAATATATAGGTGATGCATATTGAGGCACTGATTCTTATTTTTAAAGCTACTGTAAATATGGTTTGCTAAGGAATATACTTGGTAGAGCCAAGCTGCAACTATATAATAAATGTAATCCTCAGGGGGGCCAACGCATCTCTATTTTGATCCTTAATCGAGGGTAAATGTAGATAATTATTTTTATTTATGTATATTTTTATTAAACTGTGGGTTTCAGCATCCACTTACCATCAAGTGGGCTGTGTGCTCGTTTGTCACCACTATTCTATAAAAAACCGCTCTTGTGAGATATTGCGAGGGAGGCCTACCGTACATACTTGAACTTGTTTACTTAAACATGGGATCACAGGAAGTGTAATTCACATAAAGGGGCTCCTTATCGAAGTATACAATTATTGACATTGCCCTTATCACTTCGAGAATGGAAATTCGGTAATTTTAACTGCTTAAATGTTATTTTATCAACCGTGACCTCGTAAGTGCGTTGACAGGGGATTCAGAAAACGTATGCAAGGTACCACTGATGTTGATGTCTATGGATTTAGACTTTGATGCTACGGGAAGAAGGATCCTTTTCGATTGTGATTACATCTAAATCAATCACAATTTTGACCTGCAATTTTAAACAGTTTATTTAATGATAAAAATGATTAGTGCTATTTTAGTGTAAGACTCTCATAATCCGATGGGACGGTAAACCGACACGATCGGAGATAAATTAGGTGCAGGATCCACGGCTTTACGTGCTTTCCAAGGCACGGGGGTGAGACATCGCCAACTTCCTGAAAACTCGATAATTAATTTTTGGCCCGGCCTGGGATTCAAACCCAGGACCTCATGATCAGCAATCGTACTACGGCAACCATTAGACCAACAAGGCAGTCACTTAACACAAATATTTTATACTTTATTTTATGGGAACTTAATTATAGACATGACAATGAAAAACTTGGACATTGTTTTCAACTGCTTCACCGTCTCCCAGGAGCCTTATTAAGCTTAAAGCTTATTTATTAGCGCTGACACTGACGCAAGATGGCCGACTGAGATACCTGATGCTCTCTCGATTGTCCGCAACAAAGATGGGAACTGTGGTATTTCGGAGGTTATTTCATATTGTTTACTCGTGTGCAATGAAAGTGACCTAAGATAAAATGCGAAATTTAAACTTAGTTGTCAGTCACTTACCGGTTTCTTCTTATTGTCAGAGCTCTGCAGAATTTCACTAGATCTATTGTTAGGAGCCTGTTACTTAAGGTCAATGCTTACAGTCTCTAAAGTGTAATGAACCAAATGTCTTTTATTTTAACGTGATATTTGACATTGGGACACAGTGAGTCATTATGAGGTTAGGGATATGCGCGGTGGATAATATTACTCTATATTAGCGATAATTTTTTTACAGTATGAGGGTGGCAAACGAGCACACAGACCACCTGATGGTAAGTGGATGCTGTGGACTATAGAAATTTACATTTATTGGTAACGAATCAAAATGCAGTTGCGTTGTGACCCATGGGTAAGATGTAATGTCTTGACTTGATTCCAGTAAAGAGGGTCTCCGGTACACTCACCAAACGGAACACAACAGCGTTAAGCTGCTTTTGACGCTGGTATTCTGTTAGACCGCGGTTCTTCCCCGGTCGAGCCGGTCGAGTCGATTAATTACTGCTTAGTGAAAATAATTAATAATAAAATAAAAAATAAACCGCTTCAACAAAATCGGTCGTGCTGAACTAATATATCGCTTAATAACGGATCGGAACGAACGGACGGGTATCGATTTGTTGTGTACCAAAAACTTTTCTACAATGTAATAAATTCTTTTCTGAAAACTGCATCAAAACCGGTTGAGCTAAACGCAAGATAGTCGCGGAGAAACATACATGTATAAGTATGTACTCCTCTTCCTCTTTTTTTGAAATCGGTCGCAACAGATGCGACCCCTGACGACTGAAATAAAATTCCTCGTTTCTAGTAAAAAGGGTCTCCGGCTCTCTCCACTCACCGTACGAAACATAGCAGCATTGAGCTGCTATTTTACGCTGGTATTCTGTGATAGTGTGGTCCTTCCTTGGTCGAACCGACTCATACGTGCTAAATCCATAATATTGCTGCAGCATAGCTGTACCACGTATAAAATATTTAATAAGATATCGCAGCTTGTTTCTGAATTTTAAAAATTTAGCTGTAAATTGTGTGGTTCTGAAGAACTCTTTATTGTCCAATGTTTTTGTGGGACTTTAGCTTAAGGGAAAGACTTTTGCCTCTTTATAGACTTATTTCCCAAATGTATTACTTGCCTAGCATGCCGTGAAAGGTGTCTAACTGAATATTGGGTGTGTGATTGTACAGGCGATGAATCAGCCACCTGTCTCTATTTTCGCGATGTTCTACCGAAACCCATATTTTTTGACTAAACGTGGTTGAAATAGTTCGTTGCCGTTTGGTTTTCTTCTTTGGACCTTTTCCGGTTGATTTCTTCTATTTGTGTTGCATCTATATTAGGCTGCAGCATAGCTCTATGGTAATGGAAAAATATCTTCATCTCTATTTTTTTCTCTTTAACCCGTAACTTATTTTTGTGGATTTACACTTATGCACATAGGCTTTTTTAAGATTGAAAAAAGAAAGATAGGGCACAGAGATATCCTCGAATTGGTAATGCAGCTACCCGTCATCACCATAAATCTGTGAAATTTAACTCTAGCGTTTTTTGATAAATTTTCTACATTCAATCGATCGCACAAGGCCTCGTCTCGTTCGTCAATTAGCACCGAGTTCACGTGTGGTTGATATTTGAGGTCATCTCAATGTTTGAATAATCTTGGCAAGTTCTGAAAAGCTTGAACGAACATTTGGAACAATTAATTGTTATTGATTAAGCCATGTGTTGGTTTAACTGTATAGTAGTTGTAAGAATCTCCACTAACCCATATAATCCAGTGGGTGACGTAAGGAGACGACAAAGTGAAACTGAAACAAAATATAGGCAAGCATTTTTCTGATGTCAACTCCAAGTTATAAAAAAACTGCGGCGCCAGCCATGTGTGGCAACTATTACAAAATCCCCCTTACGAGGCAATCTGTGGGCGGAGGCCTATTATTCAGCGGTGGATGGTGGTGGTGGTGATTCGTGGATGCCATAAGTGGTGACTATGGGAAATGCCAGATAAAATCTGGTGGTAACAGATGGATACCGATCTTAAGCATCTGTTTTAAGCTAATATATAGAATACCCAGACCGTCGACGTGCAACAGTTTCTAAGGTGCGAGACGTCTGGCACTGCGATCCTCAATCCGCCTGGTAAGCGTGACGAATGAAACAAATGTGTCTAGTAGTTGACGTCTACAGGCTGATGATGAAGAAGAATTGTTAAAATAAAACGAGTGTGCTTTTATGACCACAAAACGACCACATGATATATATATTATGTAATATATTTGTTTATGTATGCATATATGTATAATATATAAATTTAAATTTATTATCAGCTTACTTCCACAATTTGTTATTATATATACGTATACGATACACGTGGTAGAGTCATGCTGCAGTTATATTAGTAGTATAGTTGTAGCACGAATGGGTCGGCTCGACCGGGGAAGAACCACGCTCTCGCAGAATACCAGCGTAAAATAGCAGCTTAATGCTGCTGTGTTTCGTATATTGAGTGTATAGAACCAAAGACCCTTGTTACTGGAATATATAGTATTTCATTTCATCATTCCATCTTAGTCCTCACGCCTGACAACGCATCTGCATTTGGATTTGTAATTGAGGATAGATGTAAATGTCTATGGGTGGCAGCAAGGACTTACCATCATGTGGACTGTGTGCTCGTTTGTCACCATATCCTATAAAAAATGTATTATGCCAATATCAGGTATCAATATTTGATATTCTACTTATGGTGTACGTAAATCCCGTATTAATTAATTTATTACACCTGTGTCAAATCTGTGTCAAATTATATAGCTGCCACCGGGAACAGATTCTTAAGATATTAATATGTTCTTATTTTTAAAATTGCTATTGTTAAACTTTTACTACGACTACTACAACTACGGCGAATATTTACAACGTGCTGTTGGTTTTATGATCAATAAAGAAAAATAAAACCACTGGAGCCTGGTTGTACCAGCGACACTCAGGTTTACACAGAGACTGTCAACTCCCAACGATCTCTGAATATTTCATGGAAATGTCTCCGTGCTACTTTGAGAGGGCTGAGACATGTCAAAACCCATTAGTGGTAAGCACAGCCACCTCCGCTCCAACTCAAAATGAAACAGTATGTCTCCGGAGGCCTGTAACGTTTTAATCGAACGCTAGATTCCGACGACCCAAATTTTAACGGCCAGTCACACGCGAACAATACACACTCATCTAGTGGAACAAACACAAATAGTACATCAGATGGGACACAGTGAGCTCGCAGATGGGCACACCGTGCACCCCTACATACCGCGTACATACCGTACGCCCACGTTCCCGGCGGTTCTCAACGCCCAGAACGTCGAAAAATATGGGTTAGCTGTCAGAGCTGGGGGCCCGCCACCTCCTGTTCCGACGGCCGGCAGATAACTCACTTTACTTCAACTGACGTAGGCGAACACCTATACTCAAGTAACGATGCAGATCGATGCATACATTCTTAATTTTTATTTTAAGCTTACGGCCCTCAGGTTGCGTGCCCTAAGTCAGATAAAGCTGTAACAGACGCATAGGCTAATAGCACCAACATCAACGAAACCAGATGATGATGTGAGGATCGGGAATGAAATCGCGGTTAAGGCTAGTATATTATACGTTTTTTTAAAGAATAAGGGTGACAAACGAACACACAGTCCACCTGATGGTAAACGGATACTGTGGCCTATAGACATCTGCATTTATCCTGAATTAAAAATGAAAATGCAGATGCGTTGTCACCCTAGAGGACTGAGATGGAATGCCTCACTTGCAGTTAAAAGGTTTTTCAGTTCTATACACTTACCATACGAAGCACAGCAGCCTCAAGCTACTATTTTACGCTGGTATACTATGAGAGCGTGGTCCTAACCCAGTTGAGCCGTCCCATTCCTGCTACAACTAATAAAGCTGCAGCGTGGTTCTACCACGTATAAACTGAGTGTTTAATATTACAAAAGTTGTATGATCTTCGCTACAAAGTAAATATTAAAAATATATACATTTATTCCTAAACTAATATGCCTCTAGGTTTGTATTGAAGTAATTTACCTATTATATACCTTTATTACCTGTATAAATTATTATATCCTAATTCCGTCTTTACGTACCTCATCAATATCAGATGTACAAAACAATGTATTCTATTGGGTCTGAAGTTTATTTAGGACGGTATTTTGATAAGATACTATGGGACCCTTAATTAATTTATATTTACAACTTAACAAACAAGTAGTTAATTGAAATTCTAATGTAATCATGTTTATTAAAATGGTTTTTAATACAGTTTTTCGTATCAATTTTCTTCTCAGGATCTATAAATTAAATGTAAAATATTGTAATGAACGATTTATATATTACAAAAACTAGTACTATAGTTCATCGTTGTAGTATTTTCCATAGGAAAATTCATGTAATAATATAATTATTTTCTCATCTTCATGAACTCATCTACTGCTGCTGGACATGGACCTTCCAATAAAAAAAGTTAAAGTTACAGATTACATACATCCACTCCTGGGCACAGGCCTCCCATTCTAAAAGGTCAATACTAAAAGGGTTTTAGGGCAAAGAATTGTCCGTGGCGCTGCCACAATGTGTGTTGGCAAATTTTACATGTCATCAATATATATTTTTTTTATATTTCTCAGACATGCAGGTTTCCACACGATGTTTTCCTTCACTAACGAGCACGTGGTAAATCAGCACTTAAAATTGCAATTAACAATTTCGTTATTGCCGGCGGGGATCGAACTCCTTTTGCTCGCGTAGGTACCGTGAAATTTACAGCGAGTTGAGCCTATCTAAGCTACGGTTCCTTCCCATATTATAAAGGATTTGAATTAATCGACAAGCTTTAGCATGCTTTTACGCGTTTTAGGCAACATTTGAAATTGTAAAAAATAATAGCGCGAAATCGTTCCCGATGCGGATTAATTTTTTTTAAATAAAACACAATAATTCATGTTACTTTAAAAAAATATAGAGAAAATTTTGAAGTTAGAATATTTGTAGTTTTACCAGCGAATATTCGTGTTTCCAAATAGAATTATATCGAACCAGTGCCTCAAACAAAAAAATCATAAAAATTTACACGTAACCTGCTGTTTAATAGAGATTGTATACACAAGAAAACCATATTTTTCAAGTGTTACTTTGGTTAGCTTATTTTACTAAATATCTCTTTATATGCTACTAACTTCTTTGTGCAATTTCTTAGCACAACTTGCTTTGTGTGAACCTGCTACTTAAAAAGATGTATTCCCCAACGGTAGTTCTTTCTCGAGTTAAGTAGTTGGACCGTTATCACTTACTGGCACATTTGGCTACAGAGATGATTTATGTTTCTAAATGCTCTTCAGTCAGAGACATGGTTTATCATGTGCGGTACGAGTCAGCTTAAATAGTCTCAACCGGCAAAGGCCTTAACTTTCCACTAGGCCGTCAGACCAAGTGGGAGGTTAAGGCCACTCAATTCGTAACAAGTACCACAGAAGAAGTAGAATAATCCACAAATTCGTAAACTAACCATGCTTTTTACGTTTAAAAGCCGACAATGCGTGGTCAATCTTTAGGATTATGACAAATGTCTCACAGTTTGCTGTCACACTAGCCCTCTTAACCTTTAAATTGAAATACAGCGTTCCGTAGATAGCTGTAAACGGCAAAAAAGGTAAGAGAATGGCCACCAATTTGTTAAGTAATAAGCCAAAAGTTTAAGAAAACATACGTTGAAAAACAGTATGATTGACAATTTTTTTATCTAATATTTATTTTGTTAAACTATCTCTCCAGTTCATTTCCTACTTTTTCTTAAGCAATTGGTTAATTTGAGTTTAACTAGTATTAAAATATACCCTTACAACAATCAAACGTGAAAGACAAAAACTGTTTAGTAAAATCGCTAGAAAAGTCAGCCATTTTACTTTCTTCCCCTAAATTGAATTTAAGTTTTTAGTCTTCCGATTTAAAGCAAATATAAACCCTGCACATTTTACCCACAAATCGTACCTTGAAACTTTGATTTTACTTTTTCTAATATTTTTACCATCTTCAACAGTGTCACCACTTACCATCAGTTAGGATAGTATTCAACCACTAGCTAAATATAGTAAACAAATTAATAGATATTCTGCCCACAAGAAAAGGATTTCATGGTAAACTTCTATTACATTTTAAACAGAAGTTATATAGTATTTTTATTATTTTATGAACACTATGAACTATAAATACAGGATAATTTTTTACCACTAAAGGTACTTTTAATAATTATAAGAAGCCAAACTGTTTCCGTTTCAGCGTTGAAAATTCGCAAAAAAATTTAATATGAATATTGAAATTATAAAAAAACCCTTTCAACATAATTTAAACATAATATTACATGTAAATTTGCCGTTACGAATAAAAATGAAATAATAAGTTGCACTTTGTATTTATGTGGAATAAGACACGTGACAAAGTAATATATTTTCTCTCAACAACGTAGCTGAACGGAATCGGCTGATTGTCGGAAATCAAGAACCGTAAGTACGTCGTGTTTTTATTTATTTTAATAACTTGCTTTGTAACATCCGTTTTAGTATAGCCTCATCCGGTTTATTATATCTTTGATATTTCTAATACTTTATGTATTTTTAAGATTCGACAAATGTTTTAAGAATCCTTGATTTGCATTTGTGGCGGCGCTGTCGTCGCGCCACAGGCGAAATACACCGAAGCCTATATCGCGCTATCAAAATTCCGAATCGTTAACGGTATATATAGAACAGCTCCAACTATCCACTCAGAGCGTTAGCCGCCCACCGGGCAGAACACCTTGCTCGGCGGGAGATCTCCCCTTTTCCTTCCACGGCCATAGTGGTGACCACCCGACGTGATCTGAACACGTTATCAACCATCTTCGGAAACTACAACTTTCAAGCCTTCGTCATTTATTCTCGAGAACCCCTATCATTCACTACCGCTAGAATCGTCTTCTGTAGTCTTCAGTTCCTGCAAACCAGTCCAACTTGTCTTCATCTCGACTCAACGCAGATTTAAAAGGCAGACTTCTGGCACTTGCTCCGGTACATCGTTATTACTGGCATCACTTGCCAGTGCGTAGTACGGCATGCATTACACATCGGCATATCATTCGCACCGGTGTCACTTGCCCTTACGCACGCAGCATGCATCCCTCAGTGGCACACCGGCAATCGCACGGCACTGTTGACCTCCGGTCTGAGCATTTCGTCGGTCGCGCCACAAGCGAAACACACCGAAGCCTAAATCTTGTTATCAAAATTCCGAATCATAAACGGTATATATAGAACAGCTCCGAACTGTCACACGGAGCGTTGGCCGCTCCCCGGGCAGAATACCTTGCCCGGCGGGAGATCTCCTTTTGAAGAGTTGTAGGAATCGATAAGAGCGGCAGAGAATATGTAATAAAATGTCATTCGCAAGATTGCAATATATATATAAGTATTCACGCATACACGTCTATATATATATGTATATATGTATCTGAGTGTGATGGTCATGCCAGTTCAGTGCATTTACCCCATCTCAAAAGTGTTCAGTATGCCTAAAACATCTCTTTAATTTTATATCTTTGTTTTCTAAACGAGGTGGAAAGCTCTTCAAACTGCCCTCGTAGCTTCTCGCCACCGGCCAGCTAGATATATTCGATGTGCTGCTGCTATGTCCTATAATTGAAGATCATCGCTAGTTGTGATTGCACCTCTGTGGCAGTCGCGCCACAGAAGAACTGCTAACAGTAACCGCCTCGCATATGCATGCGAGTTATCGTCGCGCACAACTACAGCTACAGCGTAGCGCCATTAACCTCAGGCCTGAGTAAGCCGCTAGAGGATCAACGCCCAAGTAAGTCCCTTTTCCTTTTTACCTAGCGTGAGCTGTTCTCATTTGTGCCACTCCTTACCTATAACAACTCACGCTCATACCCTTGCCGACTAATATAGTAGATTAGGCCCTAGCAAGTGCATTGTCCAAAAGCCGGCCACGTGCCACTTCCGCCATCGTGCACTGGTTATAGAGAACCACGCATACAGTCCACAAGAAAAATGATCCCGGACATTTGCTCAGATATCTCTTTGCGCGACCAGTGTATCTTACAGAAATTTCGTTGGGAAACTGTGTTATACTAACATCAAACGAAAAGGCATTATGTTTAATTTTTTTTTACAAATACCGTACTTACGGATTCGTTTTTGTCTTTATCTTATGCATATACAATTATCATATGAAATAAACAAAGTTAAAATCAATAAGCTGGTTCAAGCACACGGCTGGCCTGCCCAGTGCCCGCACATGGTGAAAAAGCGAGATAAGGGTTTAATATCTACACTGGTGCGGCGGTGAGGTTCCTGGGTTCAAATCCGGAAATGGATGGTCACTTAATGGTTAGGGTGACTATGTTTCCCTTCGTATCCGGAGAGAAGGAACCACAAAATGGGAGCACAGGATCCCGGGTTCGATTACGGAAATATTGACCCCGAAAATTTGTATGCGAGATTAACGATAGTGGTTTGGATTTAGCGTGGTTCTCTAATAACCGAAACAAGATGGCGGAAGTGACACCTGGCCGGTATGGGCAATGCATTTGCTAGGACCTAATTTACTATATCAGCTGGTAGGGGCGGGAGCATGAGCTGCTGTAGGAAAAGAATTACAAATGAGAACAGCTAAAATGGGATATACACTTATTTGGGCGTTAATCTTCTGATCATCTCCTACTCAGACCTCGAGGTTGATGGCACTACGTTACAGCTGCGGTAACGCACAAAGACAAATTATTTGCACTGGTACACGACGATAAATGCACTATGCAAAGTGGTCACTTTTAAATTGTTCTGTGGCCCGACAGCCACAGATGCAATCACATCTAGGATCGAACTTCAACTGCTCGGTGCTACCGCGCTACTGAAGTGCTTATAACTATAAGCGGTGAAGTTATATGACTAATGTTTTGGAATAACAGTGCTGGTAGCTTGTTGCTCGCGAAACCTTCTCACTTCTCTCTATAAAGCAAATGGTTAGCGGGAAGGTCTGCCTGCAGCCTGACCTCACTTTCTCGCAGATATTTTATTTTATTTTTTTATAGAAGAGGGAGCAAACGAGCATACGGTTCACCTGATGTTAATTGACGTCCGCTGCCCATGAATATCCGCAACACCAGGGGAATTTCAGGTTCGTTGCCGGCCTTTAAAGCAAGATAGGCCTCAGCAAGTTCATCCCGTTGCTCCCAAGGCGGCAGCAGCTCGGCATCTCCATACGCCATGGCCGCGACTTTGCTCTGCGCCACGCGCGCTTCTTCTGACGATGTGAACTCGAGTCCCGTGTCGCTGACCACGTATACCGAATATGTAATCTGACCGGTCGCAGGGTAATCTAACTTTGTAAATTTGGGTCTTTTCACGGTGTCCATAAACCTAGCTCCAGGGCTATTCCTTTTCGGCGTTCCCTTCGGCTGTGATGAAACTATTACAGGTTCAATTCCTATTACCGTGCTAAAAAACTCTATCGGTTTGTTTTCCGACTTCTCACATAATCTACTATCCTAGCTAAGTATAGGCGGGAAGTTCCCTTCCTTTATTTCCCGAAATTTGCGAGCCAATAATTCGGGAGGTTCAATAGCTGTGCAACAATGAGAAGAACCGACAACGACGTAACCCAAAAACTATTTTGAGGAGTTATCCTTGACCTTGTTCTGTAACAAAAGATGAGGGAGAATAGATGCCTGATGAGCATATCAATGTCTCCAAGGACGGAGTAATTGTCATCCATCAAAGGTAAATTATCGAAATTGGTCATTGAGGAAGCGTATACCGAAACGTTTGGCAGGCGCTCGGTCCAATACTAATGAATGATCTAAACGAGAACAAAATGTTAGGTTTATCGAAACTTGGGCCGTTTTATTAAAGCCTCCAATTTTCTTTACTATGGGATATGAAGGTGTCTTGTTTACTAATAATCCCAGACGTTGGCAACACTAATGCGTTATAAAATTACTTTGCGACGAGCTATATAATAACGTATGAACGCTGCGTTCGATTTCATGCGAATTTCTAATTATGATACGTGTGGTACCTAACAACACTGAGGTTGAAACGCAATCAGCCTCTCTCACGTTCAACAGTAAGCACAAAGTAACCTCGCCAGAGCACCAATTAGAAGCGTCGACTTGGTGGATGTGGTCTCACTCTCAGACTTTCTTAACGCAGATGTTGTACCACTCTCCAAATGCAACAATGTCTGGTGTCTGTTGTGGCATTTATTACACACTCAACTCGAATTAAAATTAGCAATGCGAAGCCTATTACTTAAACAGTTCAAACATAAATTGTTGGCTTTTACTTTTTATATTATAACGTTTGCTTGGTGAACTAATTCAGTCAACTACATAAATGTGCGTTTTGGCGCAACCATACACATACACACTGTATTAAAAAGGGCCTTGGCCTTGGATTCATGATGTAGCTGTAACTAAATATTTTGCTTACTTGGCCCATTTTGTAGCCGATATGTGTTAAAAAATAAACCATTAGAATTTTGAAATAAATAAACCCAGTAAATATATTATAGTTCGCTGGTAAACGGGAAGAGGTTTCTAATTCTGAATATTGTTCGTAGTCGTCGACTAGCTAGAGACACTAAATTGATTAGTGAACACTGCTTTGCGAGACTAAAGTCTTCAAGTAATAATACATCTTCGTTCATTTTAGGGACGTAGACACGAACATTTACTCATTGATTAGATCGACTAACTCAAATACTTATATTCGACGGTATAGCCTCAGTCAATGCGTGAGATCAGTTTAACTAGATACTTAAAATATTATTAAACTTAAAATATTATTAAACTTAAAATGTTATTCCGAATATCCGACACGAACGACCGATACGTATACATTTTTCTCGAGGTTTTTTTATATTCTCCAGAAAATTGAGATTTTTACATTATCATTGATAAATTAATTAGAATTTAATGTGAACTTTAATGAACATTGTTTGCGCTCGATGGTGCCGGGGCCGATGATAGTGGGCGCGCGGGGGGGGGAGAAATTCTTATCGGGATCGTGGCCGCGCCTTGGGTTTCTGCTTGCGTCGGAGCGCAGTTCAGTGGGCTGGCAGATTCGGACGCATAGCCACGTCGCGAGAACTCGAGTTAAACCGAAATTGTTAAACGCTAAACGGCCGTCATTTTCTTTAGTTTAGTTTCGTAAATAAATGTTATAACGAGGCCCCATTTTGATAATTAGAGATCGGTTTAACCTATATTGTTACCGATTTGTGTCGAGGAATTGTATACGCGGCGATTTGGTGTCGCACGGAAAATATAGGATTATAGTCTTGAATACTCGGTTTGTAACTTACGTGGCATTCTGTATAGTACGAAGTGCACTCGCTTATTCTATCGAACTCTAAACCTTGAAGATATATCTATCAACTTAGACTGTAGTTCTGTGCTAAGTGAAGCAATACTGGAGTTCAGCGTCAGCAGAAAAGGGAGGCGCCTTTTTTGGAGCAGTACAGCGACGGCAGATTCCGGCCTCCTTGGTGAAGTCAGCGGTCACTATACACCTTCTTTCACAAATACACTCACACTACCCTTACACCACGCTGACCAATCCTGGTAGTATACCCTACTCCTGAACTGGGTAAGTTTTCTTTGAGTTATTAGCTTTATAAGTATTTTCCACAAGCCTTTTGGGCTCATCCCTTAGTTGCTCGTCGAGCTGGTTTGCTATTGGCCCCAATCCAGTCGACCCAAGTCTGAGCAACTCTGGGCCGTAACAAATGCCAAACTTCTTCATAGAAAACTAGTCTCTATATTTAAGTTTTTATGGGTTAAAGTACTGTGGGTGGGCGCAACGTCATGGGACCGCTAGGGATTTGATGGAATATGGCCGCGGTGCCATGAGACCCCTAGTGGGTTGAGAGGTTAAAGTTAAAAGAGTTTCCGATTCTAAGCATTTACATTACGAAACACAGCAGGATTAAGTCGCTATTATACGCTATGCGGTACTCCGAGAGAGCGTGTTCTAGTCGTATAGCTGCATCGTAACTTCAACACATATAAAAAAGTTTATAATTTTTTTGTAAAATAATTTTTGATGTTTTTTTTCAATTACAAAAAACGTAATTGTTTTATAAGTTGCGGACTTAAAGTTAGCGCTTCGAAACCGAAGTCAGCAGATTATCTCTTTCATAAGCCCGATGTGTAATTTCTTCGCGGCGGTGTACATTACATTTACTACAAGTTGAAATAGCTCAGGGCTAAGCGCTTGCTATGAATTTCGTAGAAGGTACGCAGGCAACCACAGAAATCTAAATAATAAGGCACCTTAGGCCCTATTATTTAGATTTTTGTGCAGGCAACCAATCGTAGAACCCTCCGTTACTAAGGAAATTGTTATTTGCGATTTCAAGTGCCAATTTGCCGCATGCGGCGGTGAAAAGAAATATCGTGAGGAAATTCGCATGTATAAGAGTTAATATACTCCAAGGTCATGTGAGGTTTTTAAACCCGCACTAGAGCGGTGCGGTACATTAACTGTTTCACATTACTCCCAAAAATAAATGGAGACGTGTTCAACAGTGGTAAATAGAGGTTTATATACATACATAACTGTTTCCATACACGGTTTTGGCCGAATTTCTGCCCCTAACATAGTTATTTTAACTTATATGTAGCACTCAACCATAACGGTTAAGATCATTAGATAAGGTCCTACGTGAACTTTAAAAGTAATAATTGTACGAGCAAAACTATCTTAGCTTCAATTAAGACATCGACTTGTGCCAAGAACTTAACTACAAAGCGCAGCTCAAGTGCATGTTCGAATTAAATTTATGTTCTGGTTTAATTAATACATTTTATAACAGACATAGTTACGTGTAGATAATATATTACTAGTAGGATGTTTCAAATTAAAAAAATGTTTAAACTTGTTGATACAACTACTGATCATGTGATGACGGGTCGGATCACATTTTGTTATTGAGTTGTATAAAACGAGGTTTTTATGGATTTTATCGCATTTCCCTGCAATCTATGAATATTTTAAGCATAGTCACCGCAATTATAATATAAAATTTGATGGACCATCACAAATAAGAAAAAAACACCGATTTCTACCAAAAAAGATTCGGTAGGCTGTTGAAACCTAAGATTTTGACATTAAACGCCTTGTAAATTTTAGGCGTCCAATAAGAAAGGATTTTAGGAAAATCGACCCCTAAGGGAGTGAAATAGATATCTTACAGTTTGTATGAAACTTTTTACTTAACGAAGCGGTTGTCTCGAAACTTACTATATTCTGTAAATAACATAAATGAATTCAGATTTAGCGATTTTCCAAATAAGCCATTTACGGGGTACGGCCAGAGGGTGTTCAAAAGTAGGTATTTATGTATAAAATATAAGTACATGAGGCTTCTAATTTTATTTAAAGTTATCCGAATTTGAATGTTATTTATGGGCGATTCAATTCACATTTTAGCTTCTCAAGTTTTTGCCTCTGTTTACTTTGTTAGTGACACACTTAATACTAATGCTTTAGTTAATAAATACACGACGCGAGTTATGATACCAATTTTCCCATCACACTTTTAACGGGCCTAGGATCGTCATAATAAATAAAATCGGAAAAAATTTGCTTATCAATGACATAACCGACGACTGTCATTATTGTCAAATTGGGATGATTCATTATTCAGAATTAAGTTACGCAAGTAGTCCCAATAACTAATACTGGTACTCCAAATGGAATCCATTTCTCTCTATGCATAGACGAGCACATTTTCTTAAATTATTTGTTACACTTATTACCCGTGCTTAAACACTTTTAACTTCCGTGAACGCAGCAATCATTTTATTGTGGCGGCTTTCATAACCGTGGGTCTCTTAAACGAAAACACTTTTTATTTCACCTCACAGATTAAAGTCTAACGGTGAAAGTTCCGGCCATTGATTTATACACTACACTAGATTAATAATTACTGCGCCAAAGCGTTGCCACTGCGTATATGGCCACAGCCATATGCTGAGCTAAAGTCGGTTCAGTCACGGTAATTTTATCTATATTTATATATAGATAAAATTACCGTGGTTCAGTGTTCAATGTGACGTCGACAGAGTTGAGCCGAACGATCCGCGACAAAAATGGGTAAATGCGTAGTGAAAGAATGCGATTAAAGGTCACAAAAACATAATAAATCAAGAGGAATCACTTTCCACATATAAGTTTTAGTTCATATTTTCATATAAACGTAAAAACCTCAAATAATTAAATAAAATTATCGAATATTGCGATTTAGGTTAAATGTTGTCACTTTTCCGCCTTTGTGATTATCCCACAACGGAAGACTATATATAATTAATGGAGTAAGTTAATGTGTTGCCTCCGATTTCAAATATTTTGGAAATTATAATAAAAACTACTTCAACTTTCATAAAAATAATGAATTATTCTTATT
>DWHP01001300.1:0-16447 GCA_018247895.1 Parnassius honrathi
ATATATATATATATATATGTATATTCCAAGGATTGTTACATTTATTTACTATAAAATTATTATTTTTTATATTTTATGCCTGAACTTACCCGAAACTTCCCGCTACGTTTGATCCAAAAACCCTCGACAAATATTTTTACGAACTAATAACTAATTCGATAACTAGGGTAAAACCAATAACTTCACGATTTTTTCAACAATTTCTTGCAATTGACAAAAATAAATCGGTTTTAACAATATGGCACCGAGTGGACCCATGGCAACATGCATTTATATCATCATTAGGACAATTTGAAGAGAATCGCATAAAAAAATTGAAGTGGAGTAATTTTGAGTACTCATGTGGTGATTGCTCCTAGACTAAGATTTATGGGTGATTTCTGTTACAGTTTTTACGTTTATAAAAGATTTAATTGAACCTGATCTTGCTATTATTTATAATACTTGTATCTTGTATCGAACCCGGTGTGTTTCCTGATTGAATGAAACATAGTAAAGTAATATTTAACCTGGTAGTACATTAGCCCCCGTTAATTTTAGACCTAAATACTACACACTCTCAGTAAAATTTTGGATAAATAATTTTGTTACTATATTATTAAGTTACATTTTTTAATACAAATAAATTGACTGACGCCGGTGTTGAGCTCATGAAATATATTTTTAATGCCTGGGAGAAGTCGCGAGATGCGTTCGGTATTTTTTTGATCTTTCCAAGGCTTTCGATTGTGTTCATCATGAAACATTAATCAGAAAGCTGCATTACGGTGTCAAAAATATTGCGCTTGGATTTATTATTTCGTAGGATAGGAACAGAACTCAAAAAGTCGTTATTACTGGTAAAGGTTCCTCCGGATCGGTAGCATCAATGAACGTTCCTCAGGGCTCAATTCTTGGCCCATTACTTTTTTAATCTGTATTAATAACTTGCCTTATCCTGTAAGTGACAATCACGATATATAGTTTTATTTGCTGACGATAACTCTTTAATCATCTAACTCAACCGCAGACATTTAATTACGACGATGTAAATAACGCTCCATCGAAATTAGTACATTGGTTTAACGCCAATAATTTGCTCTTAAACAGTAAAAAGATAAAATTTATTATATTTACAATACGTAATAATAAACATTCGAATACCAATGTGTTCTTAAATGGCCTCCCCAGTTGAGCATTGTGGATACCACTGTTTTTCTTAGTATTACAACGCAAAGCTTCAATGGGGCCCAATGGAGAAATAAACATATTACTATAGCATCGCAATATATTTATAATAAAAACTTTTTAAAATGTAATGTATGTACATAAAACATTAACAGCTTTGATAAGAATAAAGATGTTCATACTTTAAACACTAGGAAAAGAACAAAAGCTTGTAATACCAGTTACTAGACTCCACAGATTTAGTAATTTATTTATGGGGCAATGTATACGCTTTTACAACAAAATCCCAGAAATTTTACTAAATCTGTCAATAAACAAGTTTAAATGTTGAATTAAAGAAAAATTGCACAAAAAGGGTTACTATAATATCAAAGATCGTCGCCACTCTGCTGGTTCTATAAAATTCATTTAAAAAATTGTAGAAAATTTATTGTATAGTTTAAAAAAATGCCGCTCGGTTTCTCGCTGGTTCTTGCCAGGACAGCTGTATTTTCCGAACCAGTGATAAATAAAAAAAATTACTTCCAATATGTAATAACTAATAATCTATATCGTGTAAAAATTATTATAATCTGTTCTATTCTTAGCTTCAGATTGTCAGAGAATGTAACGGGAAATTCAGTCATCATCATCATCATTACAGCTCTTCACAAGTCCACTGATGAACATAGGCCTCCATTAAGGAATGCTACAAAGCCTGCGCCACTAGCATCCATCGACAACCAATGCTGGGACTCAGGCCTCTTCTTATACCTCAGAACGTTGTCCTTCAGTGCATGTAGGCAAAATTCACATATTTTCCTTTACGTCGAAAAAAACAAAATTCGCAATTAACAATTTCATTGCTACCCTCATGGATCAAATTCGGGTTGTTCGTGTACTTGGATAAAAATATAGTTTTCTGAATTTGACGCTCGAGAATTGACAGTTCTTGAAACAGTATATGTTTGGAAAAAAATGTACATGAAATACTCAAAGAAATTCTTAAGTGAATGGATTTTTAAAATACTCTAATATATTATATATTAATTAAGACAAAAAAAATCACCGGGAAAAGCTATGACGTTTAAATTCTCATTGTCTAAGGCATAACTATAATATTTCTCGATAACATTTAACATTTCTTAATCGACTACGTTTTTATTTAGATCTTTAATTTCCCGGTAGTAAGCAAAAACGTAATAGTTAAACTAACTTTTTGTCCACCGAATGTCGCACGCTTATTTCGTGCTGTACAAATATGCAAACAGCGAAGGAATAAAGCCTTTTAACGTAATGAGTGAATCCTCGCCGGTGTGCTATCCCACAAAAGAACACTTTCAAGAGTAATGAGCATTGTACATGTACACAGTCAGGGCCGGACTTTAGGCTCGCCTCGCTAAGGGGACACGCGGCTTTAAAAAAAAAGTATTTTTCGTAATATGAACTAAACAAATTTTTTTGAAATGAAAATTTCTTTAGAATTGGTGCGATTTCAATTTAGATAAAATGGAAAACCGACACTAAAATACGACAATATATACAATACAAGTAAGCTACGAGAGAATGAGATAGAATGAAAAAATAAGATAAAATAGAATGAAATGAAAAAAATTGTTTAAAGTGTTTCTACTATTTCGGCCTCCTTTTCTGAAGGTTTCGCTTCTATCGCGTGTGAATTCTGCTTACATGTATTTTTCCTATAGGAATTTGGAAAAAGGGAGCGAAGCCTGACACTCGCATTGCCTGGGGCTTACAATTGTTTGTATACAATGCCTTTATTTGCTAATAATGGTGTCGTACATTTATATTATGTATGATTTAGGCTGACAAGGAATTTTACTCATTTTTTTACCTGCCTCGTGGAGGTTACGACGGGATAAGTCGGACTCACACAGACTCAAACCCCATGGTGTTTTACCTTCACCACTTATTGACACAACCAGCATCGGCCACATCATAGCTGCCCCTCTTCGGGAAAGGGCAACCCCCTTCTCCTTCTCAGGTAATTTGCAACAAAATACAAAGAGTGCCTTCCTCAGCGGATAACTCTAACTACAGAGTTGCGGATACACCCGAGACCGATACGCAAAGGCCATGAGGCCAGGAAAATCGAGCACGTGGAAGCCCCAGCCTCTCTGAGCCCAGCCAAGTTTTAGCCGCAAAGGGTAGGGGAGCAGCACCTCGCAGTACTGACATTCGTCTCCCCACGCGACCCCACAACCACCGCAGCGACCGCAATCCCACAAGTTTCGCGGATAGGGCGAATAATGCATCGCCATGCAACTCCTCTTCTTCCGCGACTTCATCTCAGCTGCGGCGGGAAGACGGAAAGGACACCCCTTCTGCCAAAATCCACCAACGCGCATCTATAGTGGATTAGGCAAGTCCATTCGGAGCGGCCACATCGTGCCGGCCACCAAGGGCCAGCCAAGTGGGTTTTTCTCTGTTTATCGACGATTGTATTTTTTATAGAATAAGGGTGACAAACGAGCACACAGTTCACCTAATTGTAAGTGGATGCCCATAGACATCTACATTTTAACTCGATTAAGAATCAAAATATAGATGAGTTGTTTTCCTTGAGGACTGAGATGGAATGCATCAATTCCGGTTAAACGGGTCTACGGTTCTCTACACTCACCATACGAAACACAGCAGCATTAAGCTGCTATTTTACGCTGGTATTCTGTGAGAGCGTGGCCCTTCCCCGGGCAAGCCGATCCATTTGTGTTACAACTATATCAGAAATATAACTGCAGCATAGCTATACCACGTATAAAATAATAGGTAAATTATAGGTAGGCAGAGAAAACATTATCTTGCTACGACCCCGACAAAACTTTTTCGCTTTTTTTACATTCGTCAACGTTTAAGGCATCCATTGACTGTTAGAGAAGCCTTCCAGACCTGCTTTTGAATAATTAAAGTAGAATCCCCAGCGATGTACTTATGTATAAATATTTTGTTAATATCCATTACATACAGGTTCATTGACTTTTACAGTTGAAGCTAAAAATATACATCTATAGTATGCAAATATATAATAGAGATACAATATTCTAAAAACTCAATTATGTAGGTAGGCACATTATGCTGAGAATTTTCAAACAACCACAGGACGCATGACTTTTTCCAAGTGACATAAGACATAACCTAAAAAGTTTCAAATCTAAATATCTTTTTTTTGACGCCTTCTCAGGACAAAATTCTTTGACAAAGTTACTCAGGGACTGACGCTTAACATTTTAAGATATTTTTGATATATAGACGCTACCATTTCGTCTCAACTAATTTTATGTATGAAAGTCTGCCATTGCTCTTTAAAAACTTGGTTTTATACTGCTGTTTTCCATTGAAGAATGTTCACTTACAGAATATTGACATGTACTGGTACGATATTGAGAATTTTTAATGTAAGAAAATAATTTAGCTCTGGTTGTTGTCGCTCCATATAAACGTTATATAATATTTGGATTAAAATAAAAATTAGAAATTGGATTACACTTTCAGTGTTTCAGTAACAGGGCAATCACAACAGTTAATTTTATTGACATGATTACGTTAGTTTTATTGATTGATGATTACATACTTCACGGTAATATCACTAGGTGAAAGTGAATTATGTGTGTCAGGGAACATTTATATATTCAGATTAAAGACATTTATTTTCTTCACAGGTTTACCTCATGAACGCCAATTCACGATTGTTTGTACGTTATTGAAACGCCGCGAAGTGGGTACTGGCAAGTCCAAGAAACTTGCAAAACGGCAAGCTGCATACAAGATGTGGCAAGCACTAAAAGATAACCCACCTGAAGCCTTCCAAAATGAGGAAGAGGTAAATTTTATCACTTATCAGTTAGATTTCTCTAATGAATCTGACCATAAGTTTGTTGGTAGATTTTGTAAACCCTCTATGTGTGACCTTACAATGTTGCAATGATAATTTTACCACCCCCACTTTACACTAGAATTTTCTCGAATATTATGATATAATCTTAGTTGTTTTGTATCTCTAAATCTTTAACTGAATAATACTTTTATTCATTTAATTTTGGGTACACTGCCCGTGTGGGCCACGGCATCTACTTATCATAGATGCTGTACCTCATAAATACTACTTTCGGGATATGTGTAATGTAATTCCCTTGATTAAGTTGTGTTGTATGTTGTGTCTACTGAGGACTCATATAAAGTGTAGTAAGTAAGTAAAAGGGGTTCTCTGATTCTTGCCACTTACTGGTATTCTGTGTAAGTGTGTGGTCTTTACCTGGTCAAGCCAACCCATTCGTGTTGCAGTACATGACTACCGAAATTAAATAAACACCCACTTATCCAATTCTTTAAGATGATATGCCTACATTATAGAATGTATCTTATTGCTAAAAGTGTCTCTCTTAGGCAACCTTAGATAATTCCATTGTTATCTTAACAATAACTAGAAACCTTTTGCTGTATTTACACACTGTATTCACTTTTTGCAATGTGTGCTGTACCATATCAGTTTATAATGTACCATGTGCTTTGGCACTTAAAGTTGAAATTCATAATATATTAAATCCTTACATTCCTAGTCCAAAACTGGTAAATTTAAAATTGTTGCACATACTTATATGTTAATTTAAAACTATACCTACTAAACTGATAACAAGTTTTTATTTAAATATGTATTTAAAATTATGCTTACATTATAATAAAATATATTTAGTTAGAATAATGTGGTTCAAAAGAGGCAATCCAATTAATAATGTATATTTTATTAGAATTTCCAAAGGACATAGATTTGCTCATGTATTTTTGTATGACAACTTGACTATTGTAGCTTATGATTTATATTTTTGAAATTAAAACCAAGCCAACATGAGTTTAGTGGCTCTTTTGTAACATTCTCTTGAAAGCTTGATAGCACTTGGCCAGGTATTTTACTATCTTTCGGTCGGCTCTTACAAGTTTGGATGGAACAGAAGGGTCACTTTAAGTAATCGGGTAAATTCTTAATAATTAGTGTTGTGTTTTAGGGCGGAGTCGCGGCCCGATATGCCGATTTGAAAGATAGTAAAATCTCCACACTCACTACGAGCCACAGCCACAAGGTGTCGCAGTTTCACAAACATCTCAAACAATCAGTGGGCCCCAACCTGGCCAAGTTGCAGGTATGCTACATTGGAATTTAATCACAAAATTGCACACACTGATATCACATTACACAGTATAAAACAAATTTAACACATTACTTAAATTAATTGCAATTTTTTATTCACAGGTAACTCCACTGAACAATAAGGACTTTAATTTTGTCCAGTTTCTACAAGAGATAGCCTCGGAACAGTCCTTTGAAGTAACTTACGTGGATATTGAAGAGAAGTCGATGACGGGACGCTGCCAGTGTCTTGTACAGTTGTCTACATTGCCTGTGGCCGTTTGCTATGGATCTGGTCTAACAAGCAAGGATGCCCAGTCTTCGGCTGCTCAAAACGCACTAGAGTATCTAAAAATTATGACGAAGAAGTGAAACATCTCCCTCCCGCGACATCAGTATTCATGCTTAGTGGCAAGCTACGCTTTTGATCGTGATTTAGGCCCAGTGCGTGATTTCAGTTTTAGTTCTAAAAAATAAGTTGGCCGTGTGCAGAATACATAGAGCAAAAGCGTAAAGTGCCATTGTGATGGATAGAAATTGATGTCGCCAGGTTTGAGTCTAATGTATCTTCATTACCACTTCCTATTTGAATTTGGCTGTATGCCAATGTGCTGAAATCACTTCGGGCTATGCTGTATAACTGGCATATTTGCAGTGTTCTACTGATAATGAGATATGTCAATAAAATGCAATAATTATTTTTTCTAAATTTAGATTAGATAGGCGAATATTGGAAACATTTCATTGTAATGCTGTTTATGCTGATTTAAATAGCGATAGGCATTGGCATAATTATGATAAGCTTTAGTGGTTATATTGGTGGAGGGATTACAATACTACTACAACATGCTCTGTTTAAATAATAGGAATGATTTGGAATCCAAAACTTAGCAAGCTTACTAAAAGTTGTAGCAAGTTCTAAAAACTTTTTATTGTAATATTAGGAAATAACCTATTAAATATAAATCTTTATTATTTCAAATACTAGGTTATTAAAAACGGGAAACACAACCTAAACAAACAAACAAAATATAATATTCAAAAAACGAATCATTGAGGCAAAAGTACACAGGTAACTTAACTGTAGTAACTCAGGCGCAATTTACTGCGCCGGTTCATTGAGTTAACTCAAATTGCGCCACAGCGCAATAAAATGGAGCGCGCAGTAAGCAGCGACACTCACGCTACCTTCACTTCTTGTTTTTGGCGGGAACTTGGCCGTAGACGAATTGTCGCTCCTGTTTTATCGCTTAAATAATGGTTTGAGGTGGGTTTAGATTCGTTACAGTGACGCGATTTTGTGAATTGTCTGCGCGTGTGATCTATTAGAAAAAACGACGAAACAAGTGCTTTGATGTGGATATAAAATCGCCTTTTTATGAACTTTGAGTGGCTGTCGTCATCAACTGTCCGCTAGCATGGGCCTAGAAAAAAGGGCGGACGCCGTCTCTTAAAACAATTACTTACGCACGCATAGTAAGTCAGTTCGCTAATACAAGCAAGCCGGCTCGCACGCATGCACACCATAGTAAGTCTACCGCCCACCATTACGCTCCAAACCGCGCTCGTGTAGTTACTCACACATAGTTACGGGGCCGCCATTGCGGTGCGTCAATTGCCCTTTTTCTAGGTCTATGTCCGCTAGGTTGAGCTATTGTCAAAATCTCCCAAGGGCTACGCATTGTGACACATTAGCATATTGTGGGGAAAAAGTATATAAAAATGAAGATTTCGAAAGAAATAATTGGCTAAGATGGGCAGAGCCGTAAAGCCAGTTAGTTAAAAAACATATTAGCGCAGCGCACGCTAAGCGAATTGCGTTGGCTCATTGTTCACTCGGTGAGTGAGGAGGGCCAGTAAGTAAAATAAACTGCGATTCAAATAAGAATAGGACTGATTTGGCGCCTAAATGTGACGTCATATCTGTCAATTCCAACTAATATCCGATTGTTATAGTCTGCGTTATAGCATGGTGCGGGTGACAGCTTACAGTTTGGCGTGTGTAGAGATAGAATAATGTTAAACCGATTTAAAAAGGTGAATAATGATACACAAAACAAAGCAAAAATAATCGATATAAAAATTAAAACCGAAACATATATTTCTTTATAAATTACAATGCATGTAAAATTAATATAAAGTTTAATATAAATTATGACACTATAGTTACATAACAGCTGTTCCCGCGACTTCGCCTGCGTAGTATTTATTACAATTGGATTTCATGGGTTTTAATTTTTTTTGCGCGGATTTCTAATCCTTTTTCTAAAATAAATGTAGCCTGTGACTCCTTACGACATCGGCTATCTGCCAGTGCCAGCTATAAGCCGAAACAAACAGATGGACAAAGAAACATTTTAAAAATTCTTTTTGTCTTTTTGTTATAAATACCGTATATACTTTCATTTGCAATTTCATAAAAGGCTATTATTTTGATATTACGACACTTCAAGGTATGGATTATACTATGTTTTAATGTGCAAATTAAAATCATCTTCTATTTCGTGTTGATTGCAACATTCAAATTGACATTTAAATAAATAAAACGGCTGCCAGCATCTGTAATTTTTTCGCTATGTGTGTATTAATTAGCCTTTCGCTATATGTGTAATAATGTTGCCAGATCCAGTGCGCCAAATATCGGAACGGAAGGTAAAAATAATCAAGAATTTGGTATAAAGATGTAATAAAATAAAAAAGTAGGTTGTTTGTAGCCATTTTGGCGGCCGTGAGTTATGATAGTCTTTTTGGATACAATGCGCAATTTGCTTTATAAAAATTTTTTTCGCCTGAGTAGACCAGCGAATAATTTATCGTCCATGCATCGGAAACGCTGCATATGCATCTATGTGCGTTTTTTCCGTAAATCTGAATTTTTTGAATGATTAGTTCCAATTCACATTTACGCAATGATTTCAATAGGAAGGATAGGCCCATCTAAATATTTTACTCATAACTTTTTCATACAAGAAAAAGTAGCGCATGTGTCATAATACAAATGTCATATCAAAACACGACGTAACCAGGGTCGGATTTCGTAGTTTAATTATCCTAATTGTACCATTATTTCATAGTTTGTAGTATATAGTATCGTAATAATACTGGAAGCGAAAATACCTAAAGATCGACTTGTATTATTATTGGGTCCTTTTACATTTTAATATTAACATCTCATTTATTAATTTTGAAGCAGTCAATGAGATAAAAACAAATAACAAAACGGATAACAACACATTTACTAAAACGGATAGTTAAAGAGGAGAACGATCGCTGTAGAAAATGGTGGCCCAGAAATATGGGCAAAAGTGAGGCACTGCGGTCGCTAAGTTGTCTGTCATTTTCAGTCTATTTTTGCGATCATATGTTAAACAACTTTCACGTCCACGCACAATACAATATTTAGCCATTTTTAATGTTTCTTTTTGTCAAAAATTTAAAAATTACGGAACTCGATTATTTTCTCACCAATGCCGCGGAGAAAATTTGTACATTATTCAACTGACTTTATCTACTTGTACCCATAAACGGCTAACTTCGCAGATACTACTTACCGAAGGCAGTGCAGGGACAGGCGTGCTATACTTTTAGGCGTAGTACGTAGCGATCGTTCTCCTTCTCTCTAATCTCCATGACCATGCTCTTTAGTGACAGTTGACAGATCGCGGTAATTGAGCTTATTGACGTTCCTATTCCATTTGGACTCACATTGTAGAAAAGAAAGGTTATATCACTCCTTTTACATATCACGGAGTTGCAGTTTATAAAAATAATATAAAATCTGCATCTGCCTTCTGCGGGCAACTGAATAACTTAACATCTTTCGAATTTCACGATCCTTCGCTGTACGTATTTTAACAGGGTTAAACGCGAAATATTTTTTGTTAAGATTTTTTTAGTTTTAAGATATACGTAAAAAAGATGCCAAGTCTTAGGTAAATAAGGACAATGTAAAGAAGTAAAATCAGAAAATACCTAACAAATTACACAACATGACAACATTTTGCAAAAAAAAAAGTTTTCATATATGGTTGTTGTTGCTGGACTGTTCATCTAGCCTCCCTCCGATTTTGTTGCATAGGCATTTCGTCAGGCGTTCCCGGCTTAGCACAAGTTACGACTAAGCTTCTGCGCAGTTTGTAGCTTTTGTCAAATATTTCGCCGTGGTATATATGGTCTGGAAGCCATCATCATAACTCAAAAGTGAAATCGATATTCGCTTTTTAACCCCCAAATGCTGCCTAAGACGAATTTTGGGAAATATCAGCATATCTTTTGTAGATATCGCCAGTACACTTAACTATTGCAGCACTACTACATTTGTTTTATGATAACGCCTCATTAATAACTAATAAAAATGTTTATACTGGTCATTGCCAATGTGCGAGTGAATAGCATAGCCCGTGAACTTCAAGAAACAAAGTATGGAGTGGTCGTATAACAAAATACAAGCTATACTTTGCATAGAATTAGTGTAATTTTCCCAGCGTGGAAATTACTCAATAAATAATAAAAATGTAAAAAAAAAATATATAAAATATTTTAAAAATGAATAAAAAAATATGTGTGGATTATTTCCAGTTTAATATTCAGCATTAATTAGCATGTTTTTGCATTCATAATTAAACTAAATTATTATCTACTTATCCAAATTCTAAATCTTAGCTTTTAATGTATATTTATAATGATGGAATAGCCAATCGTATTTTAGTTAAACAGTCACTTTATTATTTATAAAACTTTTATTTAGTCTGGTGTGTTAAGGATTTTCTAACATGCTGAGCATTAAACGGAAACAAAATTCTCAGCTGATTTAGTCTTGTTGACGAACTGCCCGACCTTTGCTTTGTAACGAGCTCAGTGTTGTAGTCAAATTTACAAAGTGCAAGGGTTGGTACTTGCAGGTGACAAAAGTAGCACTTGCGGAGTGGCAGGGTTGTGAATTGTTTTATTTAAAAGCCAGTGAATAGATGGTTTACTTTTGAATAACATGATGGAAAACTTTGCAGGGAAGCTGAGAACTACGCGTTAGAGTGGAATATATTACTGGAATTAATGGTTGCGAAGTTAGGATCCCTTGCCTGTGAAAATGGGCATTATTTTAATGCAAAGTATAGAGGTTGTAACATTTTCTACCTGTACAGTATCGTCGTCTTGCTGTCGCTCGCCCGCAATGACGAGGGTCCTGCACGCACCCAGTTTCTTTTAAATTGAATGGTGTGAGTTCAGCCTGCCCTTGTAAAACATCGCACTGTTCAAGTTAGAAAAGACTAATTGGAGTAAAGGAATGGAGTTCTGTTCAACCAAGACCAACTAAATAAAATTATAATGTCCGACCATCGAGGCATCATAGCTCACATATTATGTTTGTGTTTAGTCAGTCTTGGTTTTACTTAAATATATTATAATAAATAGTCGTAGTTGACACTTTCAATTTCGCTCTTTGCTAGTTGTATGTTTATATTAATTCATTAAAATGTAATAATTAGAGTTTTTGCTCGCATTGTTTGTTTTCGCTCTTGCATAATAAAGTTTGGTGTTGCTTGAAAAATGTTTATTCTTTTTTTAAATAAACATTCACACAAGGATTGAAATTATTTTTAATTTTTACTAGCGATCCGCTCCGCTTCGCCCGGGTTTCTGGATGAATTATTCCTGGATCTTGACAATAGCGCCATCTACTCTGTTCAATTGTTTAAACCATTCAGGGACGTACGAACACGAAAAAATCTCAAAATCGGTCGAGCCGTTTTTGAGTTTTAGCGACTGTAATCCATTTTTATTTGTAAAGATTTTCTTTAGTTCTTGATTGATGATAGAGTTAAATGAAATAATACTAGTTTTTACGGATTTTATCGCGTATATTTAACTTTTTAAATACCAGACGTTTCGAGAGTTTTACAGCACCCATGGTCACGGGGGGGACCCATATCTCAGTCCCAAGTTAAATATACGCGATAAAATCCGTAAAAACTAGTATTATTTCAATGTGTAGTGTTCGCGTAAATATAAGGAATCACTATTTATAATTACAAGAAAAATTTGCATTAAACCGGGTATAGTGACCTATTAGGCCACTTTACTTGAAACGGCAAGCAAAGAAAAAAAACGACTTAAATGTCAAATGAGGTCATATTGTCCTCCTTTACCGTGAAGTAAACTGTTCGTTAGAGGGATTAACTGATAAAAGTATTACATTTATTTATTTGTATTGAACGCAGTAAATGATTACAATGCACAAACCCCTTACCTTAGATTAAAGACCACAAAAACCACCTTTTCTGTAATAAAATCTGTTCGCGTGAACTGAGCGTGTCGATGTTTACTGGATCAATATGGTATGGCGTCGGCCAATGTATAATTTTCATAAGCCATAAGCCAAATAGCGCAACTTGGTTGGTTCTTAAAAAGAATGGCTACTTTACCCGCCTGAGCCACCTTAACGAACCTTCCCCTTATTAATAGATTTATAAAATGGATTTGTATAAGGACCTGAAATTAACCATCCGAATTTGAAACTTCGAAGTTTGGAATTGTTAGGGCCGAGCGTACTCGTAATTTGCTTGCAGCCTTGAATATCCCAGAACAGTTCGGCGCCTATGGGTATATCAACAGGCGCAGAATGGTTATACGTAGGATCAGCAAGTTTTATGTTTTCAGGTACCTTTAATCCTTGTTTATATATAGGGAGCTTAGGAATATTGCCTATAAGCTCCGGTAACACAAGAAAAGAATGATTGACTTTGAAAGGTTCAATTAATGAGTGAAGTTGCGTTACACAAGTTTCAATGGCTTTATTGGTATTTTTTACAGGATAGGGTAACAAATGAACACACAGTCCACCTAATGGTAAGTGATTGCTGTGGCCCATAGCCATCTACATCTTTCCACGATTACGAATTAAAATGCAAATACATTGTCACCTGTGGGGAATAAGATGGAGTGCCTTATTTCCAGTAAAAAAAGGTCTCCACACCCACCATAACACAGAACACTGAAACATAGCAACATTAAGCTACTATTTTACGCTGGTATTCTGTGTCAGCGTGGTACTTCCCCGGTTGAGTCAACTCATTCGTGCTATACTACTAATATAACTACGGCATGGCTCTACCACGTATAAGTCACTTCAGATTTATGAAAAATTACGCATTAATTACATGTCATATTACGCACTGTGATTTTATTTCTGGAAAACAATGTCATCTATTATAAACCCTTGTTGCTATATGATTGTAATGATAATTTTTCTTTGAGGGATTGAGTTATGAAAGATGACTGACTATCGCAGTCCAATAGTGCTATCACTCATATAGATTTGTTTATATTTGGATTTAATATTTTGAGTATTGCGATAGAGAATGAAGCGTGTGTCGAGTTTTGTTTGAAAAAGTTTTCTACGGTTTCTTCTGACGTAGTAGCATAGGATGTAGTAACATTCTTACTCGTATCACTTTGTCACTTGGAAGTGGTATATGCAAAAGATTGTTATGTCATTTCTCGCATTCACGCCGTGAAACTAATCTGCAATCACGCACACTATGTACTTAATTTGTTAACTTCAGATTACAGATACATTCTTAGCTTTAAATTTAGAGAAATAATTTGTATTATTATTTTCACCAGTGCAGTCAAAAGATTTTACTTGTGGCCGTTCATGTTTGGGGTGTTCAACGTCGAATGATACGAGTAAGCCATCAGAATCGGGAGCTCGGCACCCCTCTGTTCCGACAGCCGTTAGATAAAACTCATTTACGTGAACTTTTAATTGACGTAGGCGAACATCGCTACGCGAGTAACGATGCAGATCGATTCAGAATGTCCCTTTTTATTTTAAGCTCGCGGCCCTCAGGCCATGGGCTCAGAGATCGATGAAGCTGTAAAATTAAGTCAAAGGGCTAACAGCAATAACATCACCGAGACCAGCTATATGAGTTTTATGTAAGTATAGTAAATATCGATTTCTTATCTTTATCATTTATCGCTATCGCGTTCCGTGTGCTTATCACAATATACGTACGTAGCACATGAATCTAAATTATAACTAACAATATTGCATTTAATTCGTATTACGTAGCCTATTAACTGCATAATGCATGACTTTAAGTAAATTTTAAAGATGATCTCGGAAAATAATTATCTAATAAAATAAACGGCATTCTATTTCGTGGAAACTGATTGATCATTTTGGGAACATTGCATCGCGTCGCCAACAGTATACAATAACAAATAAAAAAGTAACAATAGTAAACATCTGTAATAGACTTGTATTAAGATCCGAGACGGGTTCTTCACTATATTGACGGCTTTCATACTACGCAAATTTCTTAATGCAAACTCTGTCCTATTTTTTACTTATTAGAAGCCGGTGTTGACCACAATCCCACCTGGTGGTAAGTGGTGATGTAGCCCCAGATCGTACCAAAGCCTATATATATTGATTCCAATTCAATATATATATTCATTCTTGCTTTCAATGTATTCGGACGGAAACATTGCTGTACGTATTACAAAAGACGAAACAAACCGTTTGGTTCCAATGTGTGGAATATCGACAACAAAGGGGTGTAGACCTGGTTGGCTGATGGTGGAAATGAGAAGGATAAAATAAAGCATATAATTCCAGCGCACACTCACCGGATGCTCCCTATAGAATACCGAGAAGCTGGCTAATCTGCGCCTGTACTCGAGGCTTAAAAGATTCGTTTCAACCAAATCAAGGTTACCAATGAGTCTCTTAGCACGTCTCTCCACTGAGTCCAACGATGCTAGGTGGCATTTCGCGGCACTAGCCCATACATGACAGCAGTACTACATGTACGACCGGATTTGCGCTTTATATAAGGTAAGAAGCTGCCCCGGATGAGAGGTCAGCAGGCCCCGGCATAAAGTGCTATCGCACCTTTGGAAGGACACCTTCACTGCGGCTGCTTTTACACTGGAATCAATGAACCGCCAATTGTAAAGTTCGGATAAATTCAACCCCTAACAACTGAAGGCGGTTAGTGTACTCCAAACATACGTTCCGGAAAGTAAGAGCAGTGTCCGATTAACCACATAGCAAGAGTAGCAATTGCTACGGACCCCGCGCGTAAGGGGGCCCCGCATATCCTAGCATCCCGTAATCGCCTGAGCGCACTTTTTAAGTAAAACTTATTAGGACAGTATGTTCAATTTACTTGAAGTCACATAAGCGTGAAACGTTGCAAATGACAATCGGTAACCGATTATTTCGTTGGCGAAAATGAAACAGAATTTCATACAGTAAACGCACAAGTTTCAACGAACAACACACGGGATCATGCGGGAAGATCTGTTTACGGCTTAGCCTTGGCATCTGGTCTGACACAACTAGTCACTTTGCCCATGCAGATTCCTGATGTGAAGGATCAGGAATCTGCTTCAATCAACCTTTCCTGTTGGACCTCCCGCTAACCTCTCACCCGGACGGCTTTCAGGTCTCCATCGATGCCCCTCTTGGCTATTCGAATCATTTACTGATCCGGAGTACTGTGTCCATAAATGATTACAATATTTGAAGTGGCCCAGCACTTCTTGATAATATGATCAATTCTACGATCTGGCCAAATTTACTTAACTTGAGAGTGTTGTCTTTTAGTTTTGATCTACGAGTAAAATTAGCGCCATCTATTTACTGCTAAATAAACTAATAATAACTAACTGATAAGATTAAATGTAATGCTACTGAATACTTATTCTTGCAGGATCAAAAACTTAAAACATCCTGTCTTTATATATGATTTACCGTAATTGCCACGTTTAATAAAATAACTAACTAAACTGTTACACTGGATACTGTGTATACAAAACGGGTGTGTATCGGCATAGCAATAATTTCACCAAGTTCCTTTGGTATTAAGTTATCCGATGTAAGTTTTTATCTCTATTTGATGGATTAGTAAAAACATAAGTAACTATTTTATAGTGCCAATCAATATTATTCAATAGGCCAATGATATAAAACAAATATCACAAATAAATACTCTGCCGCACATTAATAGAAGACAACGAAATTAGACTTTATTTGGTCAAAATTAGATTACCTTAATTTATGAATAAATGTAAAGAGTAAAAACTAAATAATGCAACTTTGAATCAAAGACAATTTCCCCTTATTAAAGATACCTCGGAAGTCATGAC
>DWHP01001301.1:0-16445 GCA_018247895.1 Parnassius honrathi
ACATGTTACCATTGATGAAAATTGATCTGAGGCACAGTCCCTTACTACTAGTGGTATGAGGAAACTGAAGTTTACTCTGCGAGCAATGCTGTGTGATAGAATTTATAGAGAAATTATCCGCAGCAAAACCGGTATACACGACTAGATCAACAAATTAAGCTGAAATGGCAACGGACCCGCCGTAGAGAACGAGGAAACCACAACCGATGAGGAAAAATAATTCTCAAGTGGCAGTCATGTAAGCGAAGTTTAGGGCAGCTGCCCAATCTAAGTGGTGACAATCTGATAAATCAGGCTGGAAATAGATAAGTGAAATGGCTTAGGACCCGATGGATACAAATGAAGTAGCTCCAGACCGTGATTCGTGGCGTTCCTAGGGGTTTGTTTAGCAGTGGATAAAATATGATGATATTTTTTGATTGCTGCCATTTTAAGATTCAAAGAATGCAATTTTATTTGTTGGTTCCTACTAATTAATCCCATTCTTCTTGACTGTCAGAAAAGTAAATATTGAAGTTTGAAAGGTATTAATGCTAGTTCTACCGTCCCCATTAACAGAGTTTCTTAATTGTAAAAAACGATCTGAAAAAATGCTTGTGAATAAAATTTCTTACTAATAAATCACGCAGGTACGAACATTGAGAATAAGTATCAGCTAGATCCATAGCTAATTAAATTTCTGACGCACTTAATTCAGATAATTTTTAATGTATTATTTTGAATAATTGATAATTTAACATTCAAGAAATTATACATTTTGGTTATCAGTCAGAAAATACATCAAACCAATTATTATTCAGATTATGATATTCGTTATTACAACTTTACTAAAACTAACAGCATGGTCGTTAAAAGCTCTTTAGAAAGTATAAAGCAATTTTAAATAAGTATAGGAAGTGTAAGGCAGAAATCAGCACTTTCGCTTCCAGATTAACTTATAAAAGTTAAGTGAAGGTGAAGTCATCAAGCCATTGCGTGGCAACTTAAATGTTTTGAAAATCGTTTGAGTATCAATTAAATTTTTAAAAAGACCTTTAGAACCGAATTAGAAACGTTTCACATTATTAGGCACCGAATAAGTGATTTTTTATTTTCTTTTATATGAAATTACCGTGTAGTGGCGGTGTAAGATTATCCACTACTCCATATCATCCTGTGGGTGTCTTAAGAGGCGACAGATGGAAACAAGTCAGGAGATGGGCAGCAGCGTCTTTATAATAACGTCTAAAAATAAAAATAAAAAACTGCGATTGCCAACTCGCGTAGCAACTATAACAAATATCCCCTCTATGAGGTAATATGGGGGAGGCCTATGTTCAGCAGTGGGCTTCAGTAATCTGTACCGGTATCGGTAACGGTAAATGAAATAGGTCGTGAGTTGTCACATTTCTGTAATAGTGAGTGGCCATTTGATTTAAGAAAGTTCAAGCGATCAAGTCTAGTCCTGATTTAATTTTTCGCATAAATGCTTATTAGCCGATTGTCCAAAGAGGAGGGTTACGTTTATTGTCTTAGAATTTTTTAAACAGTTTTAATGTTACGTTTATTTCTGTTACAGTTTGAATTTGACTATAATACTTACTATAACTATAAGAACGTAAATAAAACCTATGTCCGAGACATAATATGAATATATATGGAACTATTAGATGTGACCATTACCCTATTCCGTCACAAGGGAGCAATAGCCGTTAAAATATGGATTCCGTGTGATAGCGCTATAACCCATCTCGTGGACGTTAGTTGAAAATAGAGTGACGACGGATGCAAATATAGTGCAGATATTTATAACGGCGAGCGAAAATGTACAAGTAAGGCACGCCAATTATGCAAATTCTACTCTAAAATTCAGGAAAATGTATATTTTGAACTAGTGAGTATAGGTTGCGTATATAAACTAAATAAATAATATAAATCACTTTTTTATATTATATTTATAATAGAAATCACTTTCTCATAGCAATGAATCCAATTAAAATAAGTTTGTTAAATTTAATTAAATTGGGTCTGGACACTGCTACATTAATTGTAGCAGTGTCCAGACACAATTATTACTTAGCTCATTACTAAATTATTTACTTTCAATTCGGTCGTTAATTCATAGCGAAGTAATTACCGTAAGAAAAAGCTTAATGCTTATACTGGTTTGCTATTGTAAAGAAAAATAAAGATACAGTCTGAATACTTTTCACCGCTGGGCACAGGTCTTGTCTCATTTCGAAGAGGGTAAAAATGGCAGGAAAGTATCCGCCGCGATGTCCCCATACGTATTGGCAGACTTCACAAGTCTTCGAAATCTTGTTCTATTGCATGCCTTGAAGCCATGAGCGAAGCGTTTGAGGTTGTGCTCTACTCCTGATATGTCAAGGTCAATTAAACCATCTTATACTTTCTAAAAAGTCATTTTATATTGCTAATTTGAGAAAAAAACTATTTGACAAAATTTTAACGTGGACGTCTGATTTTGTATGTGGTCACGATAACTCCTGAAAACATTGACGTATTTGACCGGGTTTTTTTGTTAGATTCAGAATTACCTAAACTGGTTCCCTATTTCATATTAGTAGCCTAGTACGCCTAGTTAGTTAGTAATTTTTTTTTATAAATGTACCTTCTACCTAATAATTTCCATCTGATTTTTTTTACCGTTGATAGACAAAGGACAATTGTCAAATACTGCCAATATCGATTTTATACTTTGTGTAATCGATTTATTTTGGTAATTTTTTTGATTAAATAAAACGCATTATGCGCGCTCAGACCTCGCGGTATTAACCTCCTCGTCGAGCATGTGGTAAATCGACACTTAAAATTGCATTAACGTAAAACAAACAAAAAACAAAAATTAAATTTCATTTGTGTCGGCGTGGATCGAATCCGTGTTTCTAGAGTATTATGAAATTTACAGTAAGCGTCACCGCGGCACACCACTTGCCCCTGAGTCACCACGGCTCTCTATGATATTTGTCTGCTAATAAAACATTATAAAAAGCATTAGTTTACTGCGTGACATTACTTTTTATACATTTTAAGCTCGATATTTAAGAATATTACCAGATAAATATTATAAATCTTTATGTTAAAATGTAAACTGCACAAATCAATACAAATAGTTCCATCATCAAACCACCAGGCGCTGGACTGTTCACCACCTCTACGTTGGCGACATACATTGCATTCAAACCAAACGGTTTGTTACGTCACTCATTATACGCACAGTAGTGGAATAATTTGGTAGCATCTGTCTTGTTATCCGCTTATAATGCTTGTGTCTTCAAGGCAAGAGTGAAAGGGCTTTGGTTAAATCAGGTCAGTGCGCTGTACCATCTTAAAGTGTACCACCACTTACCATTAGCTAAGATAATTGTCAAGCACTGACTATAATATTAAAAGAAGCACTTTTAACAGAGAATTAGGTTTTATGTCTACTTACTGTTCTTATCGGCGACTGCTGAATTAGGGTTTTTAACGATTACGGTTTTGATCGGTTTCTTTACTCTGCTTAGTACATCTGATAAACTAATCTTGATTGGTTGAGGTTTTTCAGTAACGTCGACGACCACACTTTCAGCTACAGTAGACCAATCAACATCTTTCGCGTCTTTTCCACGTGATATTCCACGGAGTTCCTCCCTACACAAAAATAAAAGTAATATTAAATGTAACGTGGTGTGCATTTTGGTCCCATGTTGGTTTGGTATGTTCATGTGGCTGTTTTAATGAAAAAATAATGCCAACTTTGTTACTAGAGGACCTATCAGTTAATTGATTGTTTTCCATCTGGGCCCATTTTTTGGCTAAACGTGGTCCGATTAGATCAGTGCTTTTTGGACTCTACCTACTCCTTCGGTGATAACAAGTGTAAAGAAATGCGTGTATTTTATGTACGTAAGATAGATTATTAGAATTTTGTAATTAATTATAACTATAAGCATTAAATATTTAAATGTGTAGTGTTTGCGTAAATATAAGAAATTATTATTTTCTACTTTGAAACAGCCATGCAATATATGTGTACAGGTAATTTGATCCTATTAAGACGTGTTGTACGTGTGCGATCCCGACCCGGTTAACTTATGACCCTATAAATTCATCCATCAATTTTTAATCTATAATGGATGCTATATACCCAAAGTTATGCGCCGAGTTTGCAGTGCCGCAATGCAGTGTCAGACGGATGGGTGTATTTACATCTTGCTGACTTTACATTTCATCGTTTTAAATATTTATATTTTAAAATTTATTTTGTATATTATACAAATGTTCTTAGCCGATTTCAAAAAAGAAGAAGGTTCACAATTAGAATGTATTTTTTTGTATGTATGTTGCGCGATATCGTCATCGATTGAACCATATTTTGAAAATTATTTGTTTACTTAATAGGTATATTCAGGGGTGGTCCGATATAAATTTGGAAACATATACCATCCCTAAGGATGAAAAGAAATATTTCTAGTTCTTTGAAGTCGACTGTTACTTTTAGTGAATAGTTATCATTATTATTGAACTGCAATTTAGTACAACTTACCTCATAGCACCAATAAGTGGGTATTTCACGTCTCCCCCACACACGTTGCCACTGAAGTCATCCATGTCTACCGTCCACACCATAGCGCCTCCAAAACCGTTGTCCTTGATCCATCTACACGCGAAAAAAATTTAATTAATTGAAGTTAAATTCACTATAAATTTTATTCTTCTCGTTATGTTAATTAAATTATATTTCTAATTAATGAAAACAAGTTCATTTTTCAGTCAGTTAGCCCATACAAAAAGTCTATCAAGTTGATTTAGTCGCGTTCAAAGCTTACATACTACGTTAAGCCTAATTCCGTCAGTTTCTTCGGAGTAAACATTTGTTGTTAGTTGTTTGTGTACTTAATTGCTTGTCACTTGCAAATTAAATAAAGCGAACGCACTCGGCGTTGCACTAGTGTAACAACTTTTAAATAATCAATTTGGCATAATATTAAAACATTGTTTTCTTATTTCAAAATGTAAATCCAGAAGAGGCTAAGGAATGTAAGTGATAAGTCTATAAAATAATATTATACTAATGGTGTAATTTGGCTACACTTATGAAATCACTGTCCACCATCTGTCAACCAGGTGGTCGGCAGGTTACGTAATGCGTACAGCAAAAGACTAGAATGATTTGCCGTCGTCTGTCTTTCCAATACAAAATAGGAATCTGCAAGGCATGTACTTACTACCAGCTCTCTCATCAGTAATATTTACTACCAGGTTTGATTGTGGTCAAGCACTGGTTTATGGTATATATAATTAGTTAAAAAAATCACATCGGTGTGTGCGCTTCAAACTGACTACTACACTCTGATTGTAGCAAATGCCATAAAGCATTTAGTAGTTATTTAGCACGCCCTTTGTAACCATTAGTTGAAAGTACTGGCAATCAATAATAAATAAAGAAAGAAAGCCACGAAGGCTAATAGACCAGTACGCAATTTAGCTATCTGAGAACAAAGTAGTAAAATAAATTACGAAAAAGGCAAAGATGGCGTGACATTCCATCTTAGTACATAACTGGGTTTATTGATTGACTCGGATCTAAGCTATGAAAGAAAAGTCCTCGCAAAAAAAGTCCATTAGCCACTTCTTCGAAGTGTTCAGGAAGTTTGACATTTGCTGTCAAATTTTATACTTTACATTTTCTTCCGCATGCTTTCGCGAGATTTCTTACGTGAAACAGATTACAGTTTAAAACTGATAGACTACTTTTTTAACCCCCGACGAAAGCAGAGGGGTGTTAAAAGTATGTAGTGTGCGGACGTGTATCTTGTGTCTATCTTTGGCATCATAGCCTGAACGGGTGAATCGATTTTAATTCTGTTTTGAAAAATGTTTTAATCAAAAGTGTTTCTTAGCTATGTTTCAAGACAATCTAGTCAGCCATATGAAAATCATCAGCTCTTTTTAATTCGGGGTTTTTTAAATGTTTGAATTTAGGTTACGTAATAAAGCGGTTGCGTTTAGATTTGTTTTAATATTATCTATTCCAAGAGTGTTATAATTGTGAAATCACTTCGGTGTATAAGTCAGTCACTGATAACACATAAAATAAATACACCAATAAATTAAGGTATTGGACATTTGCGTACTTTCGCTTTGAAGTTGCCATGTAGCAGTGGTTACAATGGCCTATGTTCAGCAGTGGAGTTTTTATAGGCTGCATCAAATAAATGAATGGAGACATTTTAAAAGCACAACAACGACGACTTGGTAGTCAAGTCTTTAGTTGAGTTTAGGAAAGCGTTTAGCTCCAGCGCTGTTAGTCGCTGGTTAGATTCTCCCGCAGTAGTAATATACTCGTCAGTATGACCTGTACATAACTTTTCTAGGTTTGTGTGATTGAACTTGTGCAAATTATGATGGTAAATCGCCTCCGAAGTACGGTAGAAACTTTTAAAGTGGACCTGTCTGTCTATCTGAAAACAATTAATTTACCTCATTTTATTCCTGATTGACTTTTCATCATCAAAACCAACCCACTGATCTCCGTGGATAGCATAAGGTACCTTCATCTCATCATCCCACACGTAGGTAGCACCGTTGCGAAGCATCTCGCAAATCTGTAACAAATGATAAAGTTGTTTTCTATAACACCGACGTAACAAGTGAACTTTCTGTCTAACTAATGTTAAGTGGCTACTGCAGTCTATTGACATCTACAGTCAACTTCAGATAGAAAGATACCCTTTTCAATGGAATAGAGGCGTTTCTAGATAGAACATAGATCTTAATGTCCTGTATGTGTACAGGCATATCATTATGTGTATGTGTATATAGTAGGTTACAGCATTCACTCACTATCAATGGATTATGTGCTCACTTGTAGATCTTATCCTCTAAAAAAGATGCGTTGCTCCCTTACTAAAATAAATGCCTCTTAATATTGTGAGGCATATCCTTAATATCTATAACTTTCAGTGCGGAACACAGATGCAGGGCAGGCGCTGCTATTTCGCGACAGAAATAGGTGATTCCCCCATTCCTAGGTACAAAAGTATCCTACTATCGAATAAAAAGGTTATATCATTATCATTATGGTCCACTGCTGAACATAAGCCTCTCCCAAGAGATGCTACAAAACACGGTTCTGTGCCACCTGCATAAAAAAGAAGTTAAAAAGTTATTATAAAATTACATTAAACATTTTCATTAAAATTTGAAGGTGTAATGTTGCATACGTATCTTTTCTCTTACCTAGTTCTATTCCACTTATTTAAAAAGGTATTTATATTATGTTGAAGACCAGGTTAAGTATTTCAGCTTGTCTTGTTTTAATAAAATTTTCACGATTTCGATCCCATTGCTCAGATTTCTTTGTTCTCAAGAGTCTTAAATAACATTCATAGTGAAACGTTCATTATTTAGTTACGCAAAGTCCAATTCAAAGGTAGGAATACATTAAGGGATTGTAATAATTCCAAAACAAATGAAATATTTTCACCCAGCTCATAAATATTTGATGGAGCAGGTAAAATGGCTTGTGAGATTTCGCAAGGAAAGTTTTTAATTAAAATTACCTCGTAATAGGCGAGGAAGCCGCTCTCCTTTGTGTACTCGCCAGCCTTGCCACCCCCGCTAGCTGGAGAATTCACTTTGAAGTTGTCAGTGTTTGAGAGAGTGAAAGTCCGTCCATAAGTTGGCATACCTGAAATTTGACTGCGTCTTAGAACTTCTGATGATTGCAATACGAATACTTGGTATAACATCTTGTAAAATGAGCTATATATTTAAAATTTTGAAATAGTAAGATGGTTTCTGATTTAATAATATTGTTTTAAATTACAGAATACGCTAGTAAGATATTTTGAAGAAACGATACCAAACGGACATAAATTACTCCATTTTCTTCGTTTGTAGGTAACGGCGTAAAAATCCATTACCCCATTTAGTCCTGTGGGTGTCATAGACTAAAACAAATAGAAAATAAATGATAACTGTTGCCAACCCGCTTTCAAAGGGTTAAAACCATGGCAGATATGCCTTTATGAGGTAATCTATGGGGAAAGTTCGTTACGTTTACGTTCAGCAGTGGTATTTTGATAAACTGTCGTAAATGAATGACCAACATAAATTCCCAAGCAGAAAAGAACCCAAACGAAATCTCTTACCAATGATAAGTTTTTCTTTAGGAGCTCCAAGTTTTACCCAGAGGTGTGATGCATGGTCTACGGATAATTGTTTTCGCCATTCAGAGTCAGATGAAGGAGCGTACAGAGGCGCGTTGTGACCAGTTTCCTTCTCCCATTTTCCATGGAAATCGTAGGCCATAACGTTGATGAAGTCCAGATAGCTAAAGGAGGAGAACAAAAATTATTACTTAAAAATATTATGGTTCCTGACTCTTAATAATTAATATTTGTAAAAGAAATCCGCTACTATAGTAATATATTACACTAACGATCTGCGCAGGCTTAGAACGGGTGATTTTTGAATGTTTTACGGCCACTCACCTCCTGAGCTACCAAAAGTTAAAAAAAGTTACAGCCTACTCCACTGCTAGGCACAGGGCTCCCCTCATTTCGTAGAGGGTTTTAGGGCAAGGAAGAGTCCGCAGCGCTGACCCAATGCGTGTTGGCGAACTTCGTATATCTTCGAAATATTTTTTATCTTATTCCTTACACATGCAGGTTTCCTCACGATGTTTTCCTTCACTGCCAAGCACGTGGTAAAACAGCACTTAAAATTGCAATTAACAATTACGTTGGTGCCGGCGGGGATTGAACCCGGGTTACTCGCGTTTCGTTTATATTTACAGCGAGCGTTAACAATCTGAGCTACCAAGTTGTCACGTAAAAGCAACCTTTATGCTGTTGTATTTGAGTTCATTTTTATTTGTATACAATACTATCTTACCTGGCCACAGCGGGGACATCATAACCACTCTTAATATTGTCGGGACCGACGGGTACAGCAGCTGTGAGGAGCAGACGCGGTTTCTTCACTTCTTGAGCCTCAGCTTCGAAGGCTTCACGGATTTCTGCAACAAAATGGAAATCAAAATTCAGTAAATTTTAAGTAAGATTTTAAGTTTTCAAAAAATTTAACGTAAATGCATATAATATATTTTCTTTTTTTTTTAAAGGAAAAAATCAAAGCATACAAGTTAGTTTCACATTAGAAAAAATCAGCTTGTATAAGGAACAGTTGTTGTACATTTCTGTTTACAAAATTCGTGTAGTGAAAATCCGGTAATTTTCTCCACACGAATTTTTCAATTAAATAAAAATAACATCGACGAATTAAGTAGGTAGGAATAGGCTTTATTCCTTGTTGGTGCTGATTTTTCTATAATTTTTCCGATGCAAAATAACATTTCTCGTGAAGTCATATTTTAGATGTTGATTTGACGCATTTTTTTAAATACGGTTAAAATTAGCACACATTCCACCTTCACGCTATTTATTAAGATTTACATATTTTAATATTACACCGTATTTGTTTTATCCCCATGCGAATATAAGTCTTTGCAACAAAACCAAGCAAGTTTTGTTGGTCAAAGCGCTTAGTTAGTGGAATTTTAGAAAGGCTACATCAATTCTATAAACGTAGCAAGGACAACAACGGTTGGTATTATATCTAGTGTTTAATAACTTCGTTTGTTAGGTTTTATGGAGACTGATGTTTTGTACGTGGTAGACCCATGCTGCAGATATACTATGGTTGCATTACAAATGGGTCGGCTCGACCGGGGAACAACCACGCTGTCACAGAATGGCAGCTTAAACTTTATTTGTTTCGTATAGTGAGTATAGAGAACTGGATACCCGTATACTGATAATGAGGCTCTCTGTCTTAGGCCCTAGAGTTATAGAGGTGATAGTGCATCTATATTTTGATTATAAATAGAGGATAGATATAGGTGTCTATGAGCCACAACATCCACTTACCATCTGGACTGTGTATTCGTTTGTGACCCCTATTCTATATAAAATAAAGAATAATTTTATATTGTCCTTGGTTATTCATTGTATTACTAAGTTTATACAGTAGTGTTCAATCGTTGAGGAACATCTGGTACTAGTAACGTTATTCTGTCTGTCAAGCGTAGAGACCCGGGCAAATCTTTTCTTCAAAATATCCATGCCCGGCTGTGGGATACTACGGGCTAATAATGAGGATGATAAATGATAGTCACATTAAAGTTTTATGGACTTTTTGAGACTTTGATTTAATTTTACTTCACTATAATTTAAAATTATTGAAATAAACAAATAAAGGAATTAAATAAAAGAATGCACTGCGTTACTGGCCAACCCGATTTGTTATGTTTAAATCGTATCTGCATAAGTGAAATGCTGAGTAAGTATTACTAAGGTGCGAGCTTAAGTTTTGCATATAATATGAGTCACAAGCGAGCAAACAGTCCACTTGATGATAAGTAAATGATGTTGCCCATGTATGTCTACATCTATCATCAATTAAAAATCAGAACGCAGATGCGCTGTCACTGCACTAAGATGTTTTGTACACTTACCATAGGAAACACAATATTATTCTGATGCTATTCTGCGGGAGCGTGGTCCTACCCCATTCAGATATTCGTATTGCAATCACTATATATTAGCTGTAGGGTGTCACTTCCGCGTAAAAAATTTCGGCATCATATTATTTCGGTCTTACACGTATATTTGATTAAGTTCATTTTTTTATAATTTGGAAGTTGTATTTATGTGCAAGTTAATTATCATCGTCGTCTGGTGGAATATGCCGGTTAAATCTTTTGACTTCCGATAGATGGCACTATATCCATCTTGTTTATGCAAGACGTAAAATACTGAAATATGCGACGGACGGCAGCTTTAAGTGTGCAGCAGTTAATTTTTACGGGCTGATGATGAGAGAAAACGAAGAATAAAGAACAAATAACTTCAGGCTACATTTAAAAATCAACTCAAAAAAGGTTTTCATTATGGTAATATGCAGAAGCTGTAGTAATGCTATGTATTATTCAGCTTTAGGAGCTTTTGTGAACCATTTATAAAGAATCTTAAAATTGTTTTAAATTTAAAAGTAATTTACATACTCCAACGTTGCTCCACATAATTAAAATTTTTATTAACTACGAAAAGGTTTTTTGTACCTTACAGCCAACGCCAAATTCTTTTGTGTTAGCCTTGTTATCTCTAACATGTTATCTCTAAATTATGATGTATTTATTTCATTAATGAACTAAAAAATAAATTCATAATTTTCTTTTTTTTTTCTTTTTCTGCGTGAGACTATACCATCGAAACCTGGATCAATTATTATTGGCGGGAGTTTTATGGGCTTTAGTTCGCCGCCTCCCCAGTGACCTTTCATGTTCATTTTCGTTCATTTTTACCGGTTTTTTAAAAATACTTTAACCGTTAATTAGTAAGGTTCGCGTAAGACTAATATTTGGACAAATATGTGCGTATTCCCTCTCATATCCTTGTAGTAATATAATCCCCTAGACCGTATTGGTAGTGTAATGATTAACATTGAAGAATTATTTTACTATTTTAAAGGAGCACAGATTCATTTTGATTTGACTCAACCTTGACATTTTAACAAGGTTAGAAATAGTTGGATAAATGCAGCGCTTTTTGCCTGTTATTCGTAGCGTGATCTCATAATATCGAATTCGTGTTTATAATCTTTATTTAGTATTGTACTTTGCATTCATCTATAAAAATATATAATAAAAGTATAATTATATCTATATAAGTATAAATGTATACATTAATGTGGTAGTGATATAAATATGAGAAAATTAAAAAAAGGTTTATGACCAGCTGTGATCTTAAAAGTCTTGCGAAACAAAACAGAATACTTAGGAATATCTGGGAATACTTATTCTATTTAAACTATTGTCTACGGTCAAAACTTGACCAATTGTATAGAAACAACGCTAAGTATTTCGAATGATAAGTTTTGTTCATCTCCTTTTATGGTAAGTACAAAAAAAGTTCTTCAATTTTATAATGTAATAACAATGGACGCAATTTAGAAAGAATGAATTGTATATTAAAATTATGACAGGGTTGGAATGGAAGAACTGTAAATATTCTGATGATGTAATGGTACAATTCTATGTTTTTAATTATTCTGTACTATTTCCATCGAAATTCAGCGCGTACGTTGTGACGGCTCCATGGCGCAGTTGCTTAGCAAATGCGTTACGACGCTGAGGGCCCCGGGTTCGAATCTCGCACGGAATAAGTATTTATATGGGCTGCAGATAATTGATTTGGATTGGGATATTTGTCCCTGTGCAATTTTTGTATGTAAACTGCATCCACGATGCAGTAGAAAATCCTATAATGTCGCGATAACGTTTAGAAATAGAACCTTAACTGTCGCGTTTGGAAATTTCAAGATGCATTGCTAGCAGAGTTTGTAACTATTTTCGGTCACATTTGATTAATAGAGACAGGATTCCAGTTGAAATTGCTGATTTTGGCCGAAAGCCAGACTAGTTCTAGTATTACATACATATATTTCTTAGATAGAATCGAAAGTATTAATATTCATTAAGTTGAAGAACAGTGTGTAGAATGAATTCTGTGTACATTTAAACAATGCATCATCCTTTTATTATTTTTTAAGAGTGGCAAACGAGAAAACAATCCACTTAATGGTAAATGAATGTCGCGACCTATGTACATACATTCATCCTTGGTAAGGAATCAAAATATAGATCCGTTGTCTCCTGAGCATCCGTTTCTCTACACTCACCATACAAAACACAGCAGCATTCAATTGTTATCTTAAACCTATGTAATTCCCTAGATAGCTCAAAAGGGTAACAAATTGTAATAAAAAGTACAAAACGCCGTTAATTTTTATGTTTGATGTCAGTTTAATTAAAAGTATGATATTTTTTGATTATCTCAAGCTATTCTAATTCTGGCTATTTGAGAAGGCCCAGTCTAATTGAATTTAAAGGTAGTCGGTTATATATTGAAGTGTGAATTAATTCTGTCTTAAGCATGGAGAACTTTACTAGTGATGGAAATTGCTTTAATATTTCTTAAGCATTTACTGCGTTCAAAAGCCACTGAAGAAACAGGTGTATCTTCAGTGGCTTTTGGACTTAAACCAAACAATATATTTGATAAAATCTTACTTAACTCATGTAAATTATGGCAAACAACTGTCGTGTCGCGGAAATTACAACTAGAAATAATAAAGAGCCTACAATAGGTTATTTCAGCTAAATTATATAGCGATTCGTTTCAATTACTTCGCGGCAGCGGGTAATAAGCCGATTTTTAGTATGTAACGACTTTCGAGCGCAGTACAGAAACATTACATTAATATAAATAATTTCTTGACTTGGAAACTTTCTTTTATCTGGTATTTCCCATAACCGCATCTTACGGTAATCATGGGGCAAAATAATGTATGAATTTTCATACTTCGCCATTATTCGATATTAATAAATGTATATCTTAAATAACTGCCTCGTTGGTTTAGTGTTAGTAAATGTGGTTGGTGATTATAGGGTTCCAGATTGGATCGAGCAAAAGTCGATTATTGAGTTTTTTTTCAGAAGTTCTCAGTAGCTGTTCGGAGTCAGAAAGTTGGCGGTGTTTCATCTCCGCGCCTAAGAAATTACGTAAAGATGTTGGTTCTACGAATGAAATATCTCCAGTCATATCTGATTACCGTCGCATCGGACTATGAGAGTGAGGGAATAGAAAGTGCACCTGTGCGCGCGCATACACTCGTGTACCATGATCCTGTCCTGCACAGATGGCTGGTCTCCGTTAAGACTGGCTAACATCTGGATAACATTATCTCAATCAATCATCAGCTTAGTATTCACTAAAATCATAATATGAAAATGTAACATTCAGTTGATTTAATAACCGTAAGTTGAATAAAGTAAAATATGCATTAAAGAAGTCATAAATCTAAAAAAATGAGACGAGGTAATTTTTTTTTCGTATTAAGCATTCTTATAGGAAGAGAAGCCAGGTAGCAATTTTCTGAGACTTCGTTCGTTACCAAATGTTCCTTTTACGAGACTATCTCTATACTTTGTTCTTTGAGGTATATATTTGTCTAAAATATTTCAGAGAAAATTCTTGTGGTAAATATTATGGTTATATAAATGATTGTACTCCGGAAGGTATATGGTTACCTATTTTATTGTAGACCATTAAAACCCGCTACGGGACATCAGTTTCTATGATTTTGAAATAAGTATGCCGTATATTATTTAAAAATAATTATTGACTACTGAATTAATATCTGTTAGCTCTTTTTCTTCATAGGTTTATAAAACCCACAATGCAGGATCCGGGTCTCTTTCGATGTTACGTGGTAGAGCCACGCTGCAGCTATTATTATGTTTGTAGCACGAATGAGACGACTTAACCGGGGAAGAATTACGCTTTTGAATACAAACGTATAATAATAGTTTAGTTCTGCTGTTTCGTAGTTGAGTGTATAGAACCAGAACCCTTTTTACCGGAAACGAGGCATTTCGTTTTAGTCCTCAGGGCTGACAACTCCAACCAGGGCCCAACTCTCTGCTTTTACTTTTTACAACGCATCTGCATATTGATCCTTAATCTGGGATATAAACGGAAGTCAATGGGTTACGGCATTTTCTTACCATCAGATGGACTGTGTGCTCGTTTGTTACCCTTATTATATTTAAAAAACAACCTAACGTGGGTAGTACTCTGGATGAAATATGGTTATTGTAGCCCCCAATAGCCCGCTGTGAGATACCGGTTTCTAATATTTCCATATGAATATTCACAATATTATTAAGAAATAAATTATTGACCACTATAATTAGCTCTTCTTGTTCATAAGCCTATAAAATTTACTTCTGGATGTAGGTCTGTTTCGCTGTAGGAAGAATTTGCTATTCCTGTTACGCCTGGTGATTAGAGTAGTCTCGACTTTAACACGGCTCCTATTGTATATAAGTATTTTACGTTGAGCGCAAACGAAATAACTATACTGCTAACTATCAAAAGGCATACAATTTTTGTACTTTTCCTTAAATTCACCGCCAACGACACCAGTAGAACAATATGGCGCGATTGGTTCTCCTACATCACTAACATAAGTAACTAAAATTATTAATTTGTGTTAAGCACACAAAATCTTGGCTGTTACTGGCATCGAAACCTGAGATTACTAATGCTATGACTCGCAGAATAAGTAGTCTCACCACTAGGTATTCAGTCGTCTCTTCACTTAATATTATATACTAGCTATGCCTACGTGACTATGTCAGCGTGGTAATAGTTTTGTTACAATAGGTGGTGATGATTTAGTTAAATTAATATTCGTTCGGTCAGTTAGACAACATCAGCGAGTATAAGTAAGTACAGTCATGACGAAATGTTCAAATTGAGATTTTCTGATACAAGCTACTTGTAATTAATGTTATTCCGAGATAATTAAACTAATTTTCCTATATTAAATGCCTATTATTAACCTCTGTTAACGCTTACTGCCCGCTAATGACATTCAAATCTGCTCTTTAAAGAAAATTCATAAGTAACGCATTACAAGCAATTAAAAACCAAACTTTGGCGACTTTATGAAAATCGACAGACACTGCTCGATCTTCAGGTCATGGCCAATAAGTTTCAAATTTACGTAGAAGAGCAAATCTGGTTCAGTTTAAATGTATAGATAACGATGTATGGTTGACACTGATAAAAACGCACGGCTTATGCTGAACAAAGGATATTTTGATTTCAAAATGACCGAATAAAAACGAAATGGGAGGAGTCAAATATCGTCGATATAGTTCTTGACCGTGCATTTGTATCTTTTTGTTCATTTGACTTTTTATTAAAATAAAGATTTGTGAAATAAATTTGTATATTATATTGATTAAGTAGGTCAGATTTTCAATCATTAAATAAAAATTAATTATAAGCCGACTGAATAAAAAAGTAAACGAGTAAATGTTATCTGACTAAAATCCACCTTTAGAATAATAAAGTTAATTCGAAAGTAATTATAAAATATTACTATAATAACCGTTTTAATCATAAAAAAAATATTGAAATTCGTAAATCATACGTCGTATAGCCACGCTGCAGCTATAATACAATTGTAGCATGAGTGTGTCGGCTTGACTGGGGCACGACAACGCTCGCAAAGAATACCAGTCTGAAATAGCAGCTTAATGCTGCCGTTTCTTTTGGTGAGTGTAAAGAACGGCAGACCTTATTTTACAGGAAACGAGGCATACCAAATTAGTTTTCAGTGACAATGCATCTGCATTTTAAATCTTAATCGAGTATAGTTGTAGATGTTTAGGGGAAACAGCAACCACTTACCATCAGTTGTTTGCCGTTTGTTACTCTTATGGACGCCACACACGGTCAGTTCAACTGATCATTCCAACTGATCCGTTCAAACTAAAACTCTTTATATTGTTTTTAAATATTGAATTTTCGTTATATTGATAG
>DWHP01001302.1:0-16439 GCA_018247895.1 Parnassius honrathi
TCTCAGGACAGAGGCTTTTTCTAACCAGTGGTAAAGTAAAATATTGACTTTCAATAAGAATTACTTGTAATCTATATTGAATAAAAAAATTATTCTATTCTAGTCTATATGCACGCTTTTTATATTATTCTGTTAGCACTGTAGAAAACTTTTACACGTTTTAAGTGTCTTTCTTTTTTTTCTTTTTTAAAATATTAGTAATCTTATTTATTAACATTACTAATATTCCTTTTAACCATTCCTGGTAAGCTTGAAACGCTTGCGTTAGGAGTGGTTCACGACAGTATTCAAATGGCGGATTCGAACCCACAACCTTTTGAGCTTGCGGTGCGCGCCCTGCCAATAGACTACTGTTACTTCAAAGTGTGTTAATGTGTGTATTAAAAGTATCTACAATATTTATCAAATGCATGACGACATATTTGACCGCTTTGTGTTTTTAAAAAACACACAAAAATAAACATTTGCAGTGAACTTATTGCACATGTTTATCTATTAGGTAATAATAACAATAATAATGCTTCCATCTGGTTGGGCTTTTATTTATTTTAAAGGTTTTGTTTTATTTTATTGATATTTATGTATATTTATCATTCTCATTCACAATTATATATTTATGGAACCCAACCAGGTGAGAAAACTATATAGATATCTTAAAAAATAGTAAGTAATTATTATAAACCGATATAGTTAATATTATAATAATTACTTACTAGAATAAATTATTATGATGCCTACCTATCCTTACCATTGTCTTATTACAATATTCCTTACGAGATCTGCATAAAGTATTTCTTGTGTCTTATGAATATGTATATGAATGTCTATTTAAATATCTTTGGAAAATGTACTTTGTGGCGGCAATCAGACAGTGTCAAATGTTGTGCGTTCGGCGCGGCGGCGACGATTTCATGCGATATCAATACAAGCCTCCGGCGCGTTTATTTTGACCTTGTACTCTTGAATAGCTGTAAAACTTCTATAACAAGTAAGTATCTGAGCTTTAATAATGGCGACAACAAGAAGCCGCGCACTATCAAATTGCCGATGGTCAAAACTAGGGATGCATTCTTTTTTCTTTTAATGGATATTTTCATTCCCTGTGTAAGTTTGTTTATGGTATTGTTCGTAATGCGCATAAGTTCAATTTAACAAAATTTGATATAATTTTTTGCATCACATAGAGTGTCTTACCGTATACGCGAACTCCTGTACTCCCTGAACGACACTTAGTCCTAACTGCAAGACGCAAGAGTCTCGCAGACTTAGTCTTGTTCTCGCTCAAATCTTGCACGGTCAGTCTTGTTCTTGGTCTTGCTAAAATTAGGCGGTCTTGGTCTTGATCTTGCAAAAAGAAATTGATATCGTGACATGAACAGAAGTTAAAACCTACACACAACTGGGCTAGATAACTATCTAGCGTACTGCTAAAGTCAACGTACTTAGTAAACCTCCACTAAAAAAACGTGATTAAGTAGTTCATCTGTTCTTCAGACCGAATTTTGGCCACGGCGATTCGTCTCGACGAAGACTACAGCGCATTTCTTATCAGGAAAATTCAATAACAGATTTTTAAAGTGAAAACTTCTTTAGGCACTTGGCCCACTTTTAGGATATATATATTTATGTATATACACGACGTTTCGTTTGTAATTGAGATTTTCTGTAAAAAATGTTCAGTTGCATTCCGAAGTCAGGAAAATTGGCGGTTGAGCGAGATTATCTCTTTCCGATTGTGTCGAATTGCCATCTCATTGAACTATGAGAGTGCACTTATGCTTGATCCACTCGGGAACTTTGATTTTGATGTGCAAATGGCTAGTATTCGTTGGGATGATTCGTGACCGAAGTCCGATTTGGAGGATGTTACTGTCAATAAGTGCGGTTGTCCTGGGACATCGAACTAGGGATCGAAAAGGAAACCAGGGAAAGGAGACAAAATTTTTTATAAATAATCTTTTTAACCATTACTAAATATAATAATAGCCACAACTACATATTTTTTACGGAATACTCCCTAAAATTTCAGAAAATTCTTACACAATTTCTGAAATCAATAAGTATGTACAAAATACGAAAGGATCATGCCCACTTTCCATACATTGATTGACCTGTCACTTGATTCCTTTAACAGGTCGCGTTTACCTACAACTAGCGTTGTATAAAAACAATTATTGTTTATAATCACAAAATAACCAGGCCGGGGGAAAATGATACTAAGTAAATAAGTTTTTGAGGTTATAAAAGCTGTCAGGTAAGGTCTGTAGACTTATTTTTCTTTCCACACCATAGTATAAAACCGTAAAAAATCATACCTAATCATAAATTTATAAGTTATAAAAAAGCAATTGTTTATTTCGAACATTCATAAACCACATGACGAATGAAAAAGTTTTTCGTAGTCTGAGACGGAACATGTAAAACATGTTTTTTATGTATTTTGGCACGGTTTCTGGGCCTTTGAGCCATTGTAAGACTGATTCCAAAAGTCTATTGAGAATGATAAAGATAGTAACATTACTTTTTTCCTGGCTTTATTTGAAAATTCGGTTATGCGATACGGAATAAGCAAAAAAATATGCAATTTTATAAGACATTTTACATCACTAGACGCGTTAGAAAATTTTCAGGTCAAGACTGGACATGATTCTGTAAAATCAACGCTTGTCCTCCGAGCTACAACTGCGCTTTTCTTACGCGCCTTACTACTCTCTCCGAAGATATAATTTTGATGTCAGTACAGTACAGTAGCGAAGCTATATATACGTTTTTCTCGATTTCTTTTTAATAATTTATAAATAAGAATTTGCGCACAGAGTATTATTATTAAATTTAAATATTATATCGACTTTTTAAAAAGGATTTTAATGGCCTTCGGCTAAACAAATAATAACTAACTTAAAAGTTTAAAACAAGGTAACAAAATTAACGATTTAAAATAATGACACTAGGTAGTCGAGCAGAGCTTCTGCACTCTGTGATGACCGATGCCAAAAGGCGGCAAATGATGGCAGCCAGCCTCCTCCTATAGCCCGCCTCGCTGTCGCCGATCTTGATTCAGACCCTCTCTTCTAACAAAAAGTAGACTACAATAGTAGCATAACGTGTTTAATGGAAATGCTCGAGTCAGTTTGCTGATAACAACAGTGAAGCTGGTTTTATTCACAAAAGCGACTACGGAATGGTAATGAACTGAATTTACAAGGTACGTTATTCGTACTTTAGTAAAAAAAATCTCTTTAGATCCTATGATCTAAGAAATTTTTCATCCACTACACAGTGTAATACAGTATTAAAATTATATTTCATCCGAAATTACTGCTGTTTTCATTAATTAAAGCGTCACCAACGTTTATATACATTGTTAAAATTACAATTACATACCTACGTACGAGTAGATTGAGTATTACTTTAAATGCTACAAATTATTATAGGTGATTACGTCATGCACTGGAAGTTATGTCATAAGTAGTATTTTGTTTTGTAAATGTATATATTGATGTATGAATACGTGTGTGTGTGTGTGTGTGTGTGTGTGTGTGTGTGTGTGTGTGTGTGTGTGTGTGTGCTTGCGTGCGTACGTGAAAATTTTTTGTTAGAGCAGTTCAGTGTATTACAGATGGCAGAATTTCAAGCATATTTAGAGCGGCTTAACAGAACATTAAAAGGGGATGTGTGTCTGTTACACTTCGAAGGAGTATAAAGAGTATTAAATTGTAGGAATTGAAATGTCAATTCAGGACTATCCATTTTATTATTACAGACGTCGCATAGAAACAATATCTGTAGAAGTGTACGTCGGTCCTGTAACTGCAATAGGTTACGGTGATAGCAAGATTCTTCATAACTGCTTTTTTGTCTTGAGTACGATAATTTAAGGCCTTAATATATTTACATTGTACCTGCTCTATATTATCTATAATAGACAAGTAATTTGGATTCCAGTCGTTATAGCAATACTCCAAAACACTTCGTTCGTAAGAATAATACAGACCTTTAATACAATCAGAATCTGAGCATGGACGGCACATTCCTAAAACAAATCCTAAGTTTTTACACGCTTTTGCAACTACTATCGTAACATGATCAGACATGAGCATTTTGGAATCAAAAATAACACCAAGGACTTTGGTTTTGTAGACTCGTTCCAAGGGTATGTTATCTAATTTATATCGATATTCAATTTGATGCCTTTTACAGGTGAAGCTCATTAGATAACATTTCGCAACATTAACACCAATACGATAATAGTGATAGAAGCAACAAAGCTGGTTCAAGTCCTTCCAAAGTTTGTGTGCAGCTTTCTCAGACTTAATATATGCGTAAATTTTAGTGTCATCCGCATAAATAAGAAACTTGGAAAATTTAAAGCATTCTCCTATATATACTTAAGTTTCATTGACTTCTTCCAAATGGTCTTGCTAGGAACACAGCTCCTTAGAAGGCCATTATAATAAATCAGTCATTTAACACTCAAGTTTAGTAAATAGCGATTCAATCTCTAAGAGATGTGGTTTATATGTTAAATATTTGTTAACTTGTAAACTTAAATATTTGTTGGTTTCATTTATCCAGTAAATAAATGAAAGATAACTGTTTATTTGTTAGAGTGGCCTTCCATGGTACACCCACCTTACTCAAACGTCGTTGATTCCTGAAATCAATGAAGCGAGGGACCGTACTGCCAAAATAGTAGATTCGCCGCCGCATCTGTGATTTTCAGTTCGATGGGTGTTTGTGTAAGTAGAAGGAATTTGTCATCACATGGCAATAACTACGACATTTCGATAATTGGCCTTCGAAGGAGCATGGGTTTCCACGGTCCGCCCACCTTAAATTCCTTAGCCTTAATTTTATATTGCTTAAATAAATCTCGGTTGTATGGTGTAAGATGCTCATTAATATTAATATTATTTCTGATATTATCGTTCCCTGTCTACTTCTCCGTGACAATGACGGTTAGTTTGACGCCGCGATGTTTACGCGATGCGACTATGATCGAGTCTTTTGTGCTGCGGTGAGACGAAACCAGACAATGATGGAACGGTGATTGATAGAACTGCCCACCTTACGCAGCTGTATACGATGTACAAACTCCACCTCATTGCTGTCCACGGTGACATCCAATTTCTCGGCCAGCTTAACAACAATTCCAACAGTGTTTTCATTCTTGTACTCGGGGACACCTGTAATTTCTATATTCTGAAAGCGACTCCACTGCTGTTGTCGTGTAAACCCCTCTTCCAATTGTTTAACACGTCTTGTATTAGCATCTGCGTTACTTCGGAGACACGCATTTTCTTCGTTTAGGCGTTTAAATTCCGCTGTATTGGATGCTAGATTTTTTATGAGGTCGTCGTACTTTTGACGCTGCTGCCCATCTGTAGTCTGTGTAATTTATGTCTGGTTCTAACAAGGTGGTTATACCGCCATCCATCCTTTGAAAACAATTTTTTTTGGCAATCTTACTAATCGCCTGTTACGAGAGCCAATGATGATGGATTCAATGGGATAATGTTTTTGCTTCCGCCGCCACAACATGACTCGGCAAATCTATATCGGCCAATTTAAAATAGTATGGCAAACCAACATCACAATAATTCACTTAAGATCTGGTCTGACACACCAGGCTTAAAACATTCTAAAACCTTAATCCGGGCTTATGATCGTAAATTCGCCTCAGAAGCCCTTAGATTAAGTAAAAATAAATTGCGCATTCCGGCAGGAGCCCTAACTGGACACTGTTGTCTTAAAAAGCACATGTCCATCCTGGGACTAAGCAACTCAAGGGTGTGTCGATTCTGTTCCATAACGGAAGAAACGCCTCTACACATCCTAACTGATTGCGGATCGATAATGCGCAAACGTAACACTCATCTGGGAAACAATCTACTCCGCCCAGAAGAAGTGTAATTGCTCACGGCTAAGCAACTCCTTCTATTTATTGAAGACATAGGGGCTTAGCCGTGAACTATATCCATAGCAGCGATCACAATAGATCTTCTAGGTCGCAGTGATACTGGTCTCTTTCACTAGACCTGCATAGCTGCTTGCACGTAATAAAATATACCTGATAAATTTTTTTAATTATTATCAGGTATGTAGTTTTATGTCATCTGTTATATACAAATTGTAGACAAGAATAAAATACTATGACCATTAACTGTGTTTCGTTCTTGAACGAGAAATCTTTTTTTAATTCAAAGTAAGTCTTTCATCATCACGCACGCACTCACGCACGCACGTATGCACACATGCACACGCACACATGCACCCGCACACTCACACACACACACACACACACACACACACACACACACACACACACACACACACACACATACATACGGAGAGAGAGAGAGAGAGAGAGAGAAAGAAGACAGTTTTGTTAGTACTGTTGTAGACTCTATTTCGGTGTGATACCGTTTAGTTAATATTTCATAAAATATTGTATTCCTAATCGCAGTTATAACGTAGCGTAGTCTCGAAAGGTCATTCATTCCATCCAACGCTCTACTGTGGTTTGAAAAGTTATTGTATGACTAAAATTATTAACGACTACACAATTGTTTGTGAAAAGTCATAATCCTAACTCACGAGTATATTCTGCACTACAAAAATGAAAACTTTATTATTGTCATGTGAAATGAGAAGTGTCAAGAGATCTACCATATTGTTGGAAGTACCAATAAACTAAAGGGAACGTTTATACGCGGTAGAGCCATGCTGCAGTTATATTTGTAGTATAGTTGTAGCATGAATGGGTCGGCTCGACTGGCGAAGGACCACGCTGTCACAGAATACCAGCGTCAAATTGTAGCTTAATGCTGATGTGTTTCGTATGATGAGTGTAGAGAACCAGAGACCCTTTTCACGGGAAACTAGGCATTCCATTTTAGTCCTCACGGGTGACAACGCATCTGCATTTTGATTCGTAATCGAGGATAGATGTAAATGTCTATGGATCACAGTATCCACTTACCATTAAGTGAACTGTGCGCTCGTTTGTCACACTCATTCTAAAAAAAAGTACTTTTCTCAAAATGTTTGAAATAAAAATCACCTTAATAGTTCATCCTTTAAAATAAACACCTTTTGATTAGGAATGAATAAATCGAATTCGAGCCTCAACCTGACACCTTAAAAAATATTCGATTAAGGGGTCAAATAATCTTCGTGAAGTATGATTGACTAAGTGATCGCTCTGTCAGTGTTAATACCGGGGCGGGAGTTATGAATAATGTTATAATTACGGGCTCCGGGATACGTCTTAATATCAATAAAGGCACAAATAACGCAGGTAGGGTCCACTAATGCTCGTTGAACAAACATCAATCAATCAGTGCTCTTGATATGTTTAAACTTGAAGCAAAAACTCTTTCATAAGCAACAGAATAATATGGATATATCTTTTAAAGCGGGCATATTTTTTTATAGCATTGGTTGACAAACGAGCACATAGTCCGTCTGATGGTAAGCGAACACTGAGGTCCATAGACATCCACACACATTTATCCTCAATTAAGAATCAAAATCCAAATGCGTTGTCACCCCTGAGGACTAAGTACATCTTATCTGCCTCGATTCCAGTCAAAAATGCCTCTGGTTCTCTACACTCACCATACGAAACACAGCAGAATTACGCTGCTCTTTTATGCTGGTATTCCGTGGGAGCGTGGTCCTGCTTCGGTAGAGCCGACCCATTCGTGTTAAACTTAATAGTTAATATAGCCTGTATCTACCACGTAAACGCACACACGCAAATAATAATCAGTTACTAACAATATAAGCAGTGTGGTGGTTTCATAAGGGCATCCAATACTCCTTTCGTTCTGGGTGTCGTAAGAAGCAGCTCTAAAAGGATGATTCATGACTCTCGTTAGACGGCGACATGCGGGTTATGTTGAGCAAAACTCATAAGCAGGAGTGACCTATGTCCAACAATAAAATTTCAGGGGCTAATGCTGAAGATAATGAAAAATAAGTTAATATACGTACTTCACAAAATATTTGGTTGAATATAATAACCTCTAAAAAATTTACTTCTGTTGATTTATTTCACGGCATTTTAGCTAACTCACTGTAAGCGTATCATCCCGTTGGGTTCGTAGGAGGCAACAGAGAGCATATCTTCCCAATAAGAATTCAAAATAATAAAAAAAACTTCAGTAGCCCAACCGCCTGGCAAGTCCGAGTAAGTTCTATTAGATAGTCTGTGATTATGATGAAGACTGTTTTATTACAACACTATATTCTATGTAAATTTCTCTATTCTGTAAATTCAACATTGCTTTATTATATTAGCAAATACAAACATCTTATTTTAAATTTATACGCTGAAATTTAGACGCTGGATGTAGGTGTAGTTTCATACAGAAGGCGTTTACTATAATTTGAATTTGTTATAATTTTAAGCAATTTGCTGTAATTTTTCTTAAGGATTTTACGAGACTTGTTAAAATCAGAATATTATAATATAAATATAAAAAAATCGAATATCCTATTTCATTTCATAGTTAAGATTTGTGCCTTGTCCATAAAGTTCTTTTATTAATAAACAAAAAAATAAAACTGACAATGAGCCGTTGAAATATAAGGTCGATGCGCGCGCACGTCTCGGTGTGGCATTATGTTTATTTTTGTTGCTCTTAGTCGGTGCGGCCGTCAGGTGTGGCTTGACTTAACTTTGACATCTGTCAATAGCGTGCATCTCTGTCGGTGTTACGTTCTAGACGCTAAGACGACATTTGTGCTGATTTAGGAGGCCGATTGATTTAGCTTATACGTATTTGAAAACTATTGAATATTATTTTTTAAAAGTTATTTTAAGAAAGTTTTATAAATAAATCCAACACATTCAGTTTTATAGTCACTTTTACCTGATCTCATCCAGCACAGAACGACTCGAATCGTCGACGACAGAGTTTTATCTGATGGGCTCGATTCACTGGCGCTGCAAAGAGATGTTGCATCCCTTTGCATTTTCTATCGTATTTACCACGGGGAGTGCTCCGAGGAATTGTTCGGATTAATTCCTGCCACCAAGTTTTATCAACGCACATCGCGTCATAACTCACGTTACCATCCACATCATCTGGAATCTTGGCGGTCCACTACTGTGCGATTTACTAGAAATTTTCTTCCTCGCACGACTTCTCTGTGGAGTTATTGACCGCCGGCGATTACCAACGAACTACAAGAACTACAAGAAACGAGCATACTCCTTTTTAAAAGGCTGGTAACGCACCCGCAATTCTCCTGGTGTTACAATTAATCATGGGCAGTAGTCGACACTTACCATCAGGTGAGCCACATGCTTGTTTGTCTCGTCTTCTATATAGAAAGTAGCCATTAACGAAAAGGTACTCAGCCTTATCGTAAACAGCTTGATACACTTACGTTTTAAATGTTTAATTTAGATTTTTTAATTTCGTTCATTCTTGATAATTGTGTAAAAAATTAAATTCTTTTAGTATCTAGACTGATGAATTACTGAGATTTGAAGTAAAATAATTGAGATAAAATACCTAACGAATCGTTTTATTTTATATGTAGTGTTCGGTAAATGTAAGAAATTATTTCCACTTATAGTATCGTGGTTAGTAATTCGTGGTCCACTTCACACTATTTGTTTTTTTTTTATAACTGATACCCGAATAAATAATTATTGCTCGTAAACAATAGGACGTAAAAGGGAGACAAGAGAAAATCCATCGATAAATATCGAATATAACAGACGTTGTCTGCTTAAGAAAACGTGCTGCTAATGAACGAAACGCTCTTAACAATATTGCAAAAATCGCTCTGCGTCCGTCTGTGATCTTGTTCTGATACACTTAGGCAGCATTTTTGCCTGGTCAAGGAAAAACACGGCAGGCGTCTGACGGGACGTCAATAAAGATTAAGTGGATTCTCAGAGTCGGGTTACGCGTCTCAGACAGAAAGACGGACAAAAATCCAGTCTCTGACGTGTGATTGACAGCGGGACGTTCGGTCCGCCTGTCGCTGGAACGAGGGAGAGAAAAAAGAGGAACTGAATTTGACGAGCTTAGCGTTTGCTCTATTTTGTCTTGCGAAGAAATATTTCTCGACGGGTTAATTATTCCGTGTTCTGTGTGACAGGCGTTACGCTGCTTTGTACAATCGAAGGTTTTTTTTTATAAAATAGTCCTAGTACCTGACGGTAAATGATGTTATTTATATTAAACCCCAATTAAGAATCAAAACGCAGATGCGTTGTCAACACTAAGTTCTAAGATGGAATTCCTAGTTTCCAGTTAAAAGTGTCGCCGGTTCTCTACATTCAAAATACAAAACACAGCGGCCTCAAGTTGCTATTTTACGCTGGTATTCTGTGAGAGCGTTGTCCTACTCCGGTATATCTGACAAATTCGTCCTACAACCATAATACAGCTACAAATTGGCTCTACTCGTGCCACGTATAAATTAGGTAAGGTTTGGTATAATTTCGATTTATTGACGCCGTGTGATGTAATATCTGCAATTATGCCCGATGTGAAATAAGGTTAAGTCGTTTCTTTTTAGTCTTATATGGTAAGTTTGATTGACTGGTCCGTACGGTTTAATTTTGGGAAATTGACCTAAATTTACAATAATATTTTCGCTTGATTGACAGCTTAATGTTATTTGCTTGAATAATACTACGTTTATACTTAAACAACTTTATTAAAAACTTGTCCGCCTTAAATAAAGATAAATAACGGGTAGGTGTTTTGTAAAAAAAATTGTAACATAATATCTTGGCAGCGCTGCGGACTGTCAGGCCACCATGGATAGCGTCAATCAGTGCACATGGTTTTTTTTACAACTATAGGTGACAACAGTTTATGGAAAGTGAATGCAGGCAGTCGTCAATTCAGAATCAATTGCAAATGGGTTTTAAACTCTACTACAAAAATTAAATATCTTGTTAACATACTAAACGTTAAATTGTTATGATATTTATAATACAAATATGAATATGTTAATGAATTATCAGCACTTTTCGTTACAATTAATAAAAACTCCATTTAATTAGTTTGCACACCGAAATGAAGAATATGACTGCATTTTTGTTCATATTATTAAAATCTCCTGTAACCCATATATCGCAAACAAATAAATTAATTTTAACGTTAGTAATTTGCAGTAAGCGTGCGTAAGTGATAATAATTTGTATTTTAATACCTTGTATACATTTTGTGTAACTATAAACAATATAATTATTTATATAAAACTCTAAGAAATGCTTATTAGCCGTAACTTTAATGTATAATTATTTATAACATTTAAAAAATCTTTACAAATAAAATTTTAATATTATAGCAGTATTCTATTCAATAATTTAAAATTTATCGCATCAGTAGTACTACAATCGAAATTTATGGACTACGTCTTCGGTAGCCTCGATTTTATGTGGAGTCTCAGTTCGAATGTAATTTGTGCCATCCATCAATCGTTATAAACAGCGTCAGCGGGTGTGATTGAGGAGTTGGAAGTGGGGCAACGTGACACAGTTCGTACGTCAACGGCTGCGAACGAACTCGCGTGTGGCCGGTTCGTGGAAATGGCGCGTTTTAGGATTCCCGGTGTGCTGATGAAAAAAGAACCCCACACCCTTGACTTTTTAAAGAATAAGGGTGACAAACGAGCACACAGTCTGGCTAATGATAAGTGGGTGCTGGGGCCCAATAATTTATCCTCAATTTTAAATCAAAATGCAGATGCGGTTCTCTACACTAAACCATACGAAACACAACAGCATTATGCTGCTATACTTATTACGCTGGTATTCTGTGATCTGCACCAATGTGATAAACTTACTTCATAATATAATCGTTATCAATAAGGTAGTTCTATAATTACTCTATGAATTTATTGAGACAATAATTTTATAGGTATAACTTACTTTAACGTAATAAGTATATTTTTGATGTATATTATGTATATTATAGGCATAGTACAATTGAATTATAGTAGATGGCGCGCCAAAAATTTATTTTAAATTTATATATCATTAAACTTAAATGAATGTATTATTATTCCTCAATGAACATACTATTTACTAGGTAGAGCCACGCTGCAGCTATATTATAGTTGTAGCACGAATGGGTCGGCTCGACCGGGACAGGACCACGCTCTCACCGAATACCAGCTTAAAATAGCAGTGTTATGCTACTGTGTTTCACATAGTGAGTGTAGAGAACCGGAGACCCTTTTTACTGGAATCGAAGCATTCCATCTTAATCCTCAGGAGTGACAACGCATTTGCATTTTGATTCTTAATTAAGAGTAAATGTGTCTATGAGCGACAGCATCCTCATACCATCAGGTGGACTGAGTGCCACTCAACGCTATAAAAAATATATACTCTTCCAAATTTTAAACGGTCTTTACACAATTGTTTCTTCTGCGGTAGCAGCGCGCCAGGCATTAGTAAGTTTTTTATAAAATTCGATATAACCCGTAAATATAGTTACATTTCAATAGAAATTCTTATGTATCTAAAAATGTATAATACGCATTTTTTTAATTTAATACCATCTAAAAAAAGTTGCTAATAAATTCTCTAAATCGTTCCTTACGAAGTATATTCCCTTATTTATGAAACCATTTGTAGGAGCGCGGCAGCTTAGCTTAAGTTATTCCTCGAGGGTCTATCGGTACGATTTTGATCGGTGTTGGTTTACCTCCATAAGTCGATATAGCGGTTCACAATCACCGCTAATAGAAACGATGACTACAATAATAACTTAAAAAATGCGCCCCTTCGATACAGATCGGATTAACGGTCAACAGAGCATAAAGCCCGGCCAATCAGAGAAACGATTCTTTCGCGAACGCTTCATGTAATTGCGTACAGGGTTGTCAAACTCTACTTATTATGGAACGGCAGAGGTGCGTAATCAGTGGTTATAAGAAACGGACATCGGTTTTCCGTAGCATTAAGAGTGTGATTTACATATATTAATATATAAGTCACACTCTTAATAATCTCTTAATTGGTCGATGAAGGTGGCTCAGGATCGTGCTTTGTGGCATTCCTTGAGGGAGGCCTATGTTCGGCAGTGTACTTATGAAGGGCTGTATTGATGATGATGATGATGGAGTGTGACTCGCGAGCACACAATTAACCTGATATTAAGGGAATTTTGTGACGCGTAGACACCTACATCTATCCTCGAATAAGTACCAAAACGCAGATGCGTTTTCACTCCTGAGGACTGCAATGCCTCGTTACCAGTGCAATGGTTCTTCGGTTCTCTACACTTATCATACGAAACAGCAACATTAAGCTGCTCCATCACGATGGTATTCAGTGAGAGCGTGGTCCTACCATGGTCGAGCCGACCCATTCGTGTTATAACCAAAATAAAATAGCGTGGTTCTACCATGTGCGTGTTTAAGAACACGTTGACCAACGTTAGCGTTCCCGGATTTCACTGTTGACTATTTTATTACAAACAGAATAATCGCTCGATAAGATTATAGATTACAAAATACAAAATAGATACTGCCGTTTGAGTATCTTGTCGATTATTTATAGCTAATCAATTGTGTGACCTAATCTCCTTAAAAACCCGCTATCAGATCATAGAGTAATGATTTATTATTATATTTACGCGAATATTGAAAATTGAATAAAATTAGTGAACTCAAAACGTTTAAAGGCAATTAATCTATGCTTCTTACCGTGTGGTGGCGGTATAAGAAGTGTCGTAGGAGGCAACAGAGGGAAACAAATCAAGAGATGGACAGCAGTGTCTTCCTAATAACGACGAAAAATAAAAGACTGCGGTTGCCAACCTGCTTGCCAAGCATGGCAATAATGACAAATGTCCCTACTATGAGGTAATTTATGGGGTGTCCTATGTTCAGCTGTGGACTTTATGGGCTGTAACTGTAAAGATGATCTGCTTTTCTACTGGTCTTGTATTTTAATATTCCTTTATCTACTGTGAGTGTGGCTTGACTTGCAACTTTACTCGACCTACTGCTAGAAACAGGCCTAATTTCTGAGAGGATTATGGAACGAAAACTCCACCGCACGCGTGGACTTCAAATGTTCTCCAAATATTTTATTTCCCGGGCGTGCAGATTTGTTTACGTTGTTTTCCTTAACCGCGCAGCATATGGTAAATCAGGGCTTTTTAGTAGAATAAGGATAACGAAATTAGCACACAGTCCGCCTGATGGTAAGTGGATGTTGTGGTCCATAGACATTAACAATGAAAATGTAGATGCTTTGTCACCCCCGAGGACTATGATGTAATGGCTCATTTCCAGAAAAAAAGGGTCTCCAGATCTCTGCACTCACCGTACGAAACACAGCATTAAGATGATATTTTACGCTGATATTCTATGAGAACGTGGCCCTTACAACCATAATACAGCTGCAGCGTGGCTCAACCACGTATAAAAATTGATTATATCAGCCGGTCGGGATTGAATTGATGTTGCTGGTGTACTGCGAAATGTACGGCGAGTTCATCTGTCTTTATCTGTTCCGAGTAAATTAAGGTGATATTTATATTCAGCGCTACGTACACCATGCAGCATAATGCTGCTGTGTTACGGGCCTTACTCATAATAACTGTTGTTATTTTAGGAAATCTATTTTGCAATAGAAAGTTTATACAAATAGCTAGGGATCCACCCTGGCTTCGCATGGGTGATTTCGGGATCTTGACAACAGTGCCACCACTTGGGTCGAACTGTGAATCTTAACCATCCCCTAACCCACGCAAACACAAAAAATCGTCATGAATGGTCCAGCCGTTTAGTTAAGTGATAAACACACGTACAGAAGAATTATCTACGTAAAGATTAATACTTAATTGAACTCGAACCCAACTGCCTCTTTGGTTTGGTGGTTGTCAAAGTCAAAGTCAAAGTCCTGATCACGTGATCCTAGGTTCGAAGCCGGGTCGGGACAAAAATTAGTTATTGGGTTTTTCAGTCAAGAATTTCTCGGTAGAAGCCTGGATTCAGGATTTTTAGCCCCGGCCCCGGAAAGCACCCGTTGATCCAGTGTCCGGACTTTTGGATCACTCCAGTCGTGTAGGATTCCGGAGGATCCCATCGGACCGGGAATGACGGAATAGAGTGCAGATATTTGTGATAGCAACGATGGTGATGAACGATGCTAAATGAACTATAGAAAATATTATTTTATTTACATGCATCTTTTTTGCCTTTGCAATGTAAATAAAGCAGCATCCAATCCTCGTTGTTCCTATTGTCCGATAATTTTTCTTCGGCATCCCTGTTTACGTCGCATTTCTTCGATTTCGCAGCACGTTCGAGGCGTAATAAGCGGACGTCGGACGTCCCCCGTCAGTCGCGTCCGTCACCGAGGCGGGGTGTCCCGGGGAGTTCCGGGGTGTTCCCGGATCGGGGTGTGGGGCTCGTTGGAGTTAATGAAGTTTTCTCGGCCGCGATTCCCACAGGTCGTCACATGCGGGCCGAGTTTGCGGGCACATATTGCGCACGTCGCGTACCATCGTCAGATATTGCCCGGGTGAAACGTTTTAATAAGCACATCCCGGGACATCAGGCCGTATGCCCGCGCCGCGCTCTATTCCTGCCTTATTAATGTCCATTGTTTGGAGTTTTCGCGTTATTGCATCCATTGGACGGCTCATTTCCAGCGCCCTTCATAGGTGTCTGTATTATTGGTGAAATTGACAATATTTCGTCACAGCGGAATTTCATGAAAGGGCTTATTGTTTCCTGGTTCGCAAAATTACAGGGTATTGCAGTATGTCCTTTCACTTAAATAGAATATTCCTGTGGTTATATTTTGGACGAAACGTAAATTTATATAATATGGTTGGCTTAATTATTGAAGAAAACAAGAAATAAAACACGATTGACATTTGTAACATACCGTACACAAAAGTTTTAATTTAATACCACAGAATAAATAATAGTACTACGTACTGGTGACTATAAGAATAAATCATTTAAAATTTGTTTCTTTTTTTTTCATAATGTAAATAAATAACATTTTTATAAATTACATATTTCAAAATCATTCTTCCACACAGTTGGTTGTATTTAATTGAAAAAACAATTTAAAAAAAATGCCTTTTTACTATTATGGATATTATTCACTCCCGTGTACGAACCCCGTTGATTTAGTTCGATGGTAATAATATTATAAAAAATTATAGCAATTATTTGTAAAACTATTGCAAATTATAATCCAAAACAAATCTGTGCAAAAGAATTATTCTTCCCGCTATGAAAATCAATGATTTTCAAAAATTCGGTAAGTTATTGGTTTTACCTGTTTTCGAAAATTGAGTTCTCATCAGATCTCGACGTTTTAAATTCCTAGTAAGCTATTCTGACTATTCCTACGAGGATGCCACATGCACGTCTGCGTGTATTTGTGTGTGTGTGTGTGTGTGTGTGTGTGTGTGTGTGTGTGTGTG
>DWHP01001303.1:0-16436 GCA_018247895.1 Parnassius honrathi
TCTATGGGCCACAGCATCCACTTACCATCAGGTGGACTGTGTGCTCGTTTGTCACCCTTATTCTATTAAAAAATTAACATGCATTCTATTAAAGATTCTTTTTTTTATTATTGTTTAAGAGGAGAAGTATCTTAATAATTTCATATAATATGCGTATTGTAAAAGTACATTACATGTATATATAAGTTAAATGGCGGCAAATTGCCCAATGATTCTTATATTTATTTATTTGGTAATGGATTAGAATGGTTGTACTTTTGCCAATGTCAAGTATGATGATAATTATTACATAGTAATTTTATCATAAACTTCTTTGCAATATGTTGATGTTTTAATGCGAAGTTTTATCGAGATTTTGACGGCAGCTTGAGTTAGTAGACATTCGATGACGATAGTATCACAACAAATGCAATAATTTAAGGTTCACATCACAATCGTAGCACTTGCTTCATCATTCTCTCTTATAACTATAAAGCTGGCTATATATGTTGGCCGAGCGAAAGCGAATACCAACATATGAACCGAACATTTGCCCAGCCACGCCATTGCTTTTCATCTCCCGCCTAGCAACCCGAGTATAGAGCGAGCTCCAACGTCTATGACGTGTCTAAGGGCTCGTTTTGCGTGCCTTGCTACCGCTCGGGATTGCTCGCCACGACACGTCTCACTTCGAAACAGTGACAGTTTTTCTGCACAAATCAAAGGCGCTCGCCTGCACTCGGCAATTCGTATTCACATGTTAGTTGGAATACTGATGTTCGCTCATTCGAACTTGGCTAACATGTACTGCCGGCTTAAGGGGAAACAAGCAAGCTGAAGCAAGTGAGCTCATGTATATAGACATTTAATACACATAAACCCAACGTAACTAACTAATAATTAAAAGATAATTTGACGCACTAAAATCCATTTAATTATTCAAACAATAATACAAAAGCAGCAATATGTCGGCGCTCAAGTTCCTGCCAAAACTCTGATTTTTACATAACAATAATATTCCAAATTTGAATTCAAAACCAACCAATTGCTGGGCATGCCTCTCTGGTTCTTTAGAAAGAGGTAATCGGGTTGCTTGGTTGGTTGCTGGGTTGTACTGCGGGTGCGTTCGCAACCGCAGTACGAGATGTTCTGCTCTACATAGAAGCCGGGGTGGTATATACCCAGACAGACCCTAGGGAAGAAAAGAAGTTCTACCGCCAAATTATGATGGCGCAAGGCCGTACTTTCTGGTAATACTTGAGTTACAACGGCTCACACCTCATGTTCACTAGATACAATATACTCTAACTGATGATTAGGACTCGTGTTTGCCCAGGATCCTGATTCTGGATGTGGCAGCTCTTGAGCGATGATTATTTTGATTCGAATGAACTGAAAAATAAAAATCATGCTTTTTAATCATAATTTTATATACATAATTTAAGGAATTTAAAGATGCAATAAAATTTCTTTATTGAAAGGCAGAATACTAATGTGGAACGAAAATAATGTTATGAACCGTCCTACTATAATAGTCCGACTAGGTAAGTCCAACTTTGACCGAGAAGTCAATCGACGGATGCAATTCGGCTGGGCCGCGATAATCGGGAAATTACGACACAGCTTCTCGTCAGGTATACCACAAATTCTGAAAACTAGATTGTACAACCATTGCGTGTTGCCAGTGATGACTTTCGGATCTCTCGGATCCGTAAGTCATGTGTGGACTGGTGGTCCTTCACTGTTGGCTGTATGAGGACGGTCAAGGTCGCTTAAGGTCGCATAGCGAGCTATGGAGAGGGCTATGCTCAGGGTTTCACTGCGTGATAAACTCAGAAATGAGGATATCCGCAGTAAAACCAAAGTGACCGACATAGCCCAACGGATTAGTAGGCTGAAGTGGGGCCGGCCATATAGCTCGAAGAACCAATAACCGATGGGAAAAAGGTTCTCGAGTGGCAGCCTCGTACCGATAGGCGTAGTAGTGTAGGGCGACCCCCCACTGGATTGAGTGACGACCTGGTAAGACATGCAGGAAGTCGATGGATGCAGGTGGCTCAGGACCGTGCTTTATGGCATACCTTGGGGGAGGCCTATGTTCAGCAGTGGCTGTAATGATGATGATGATGATGTAATTAAAGTAAATGTAATTAATACTAGTATTTTATTTATGCATTAAAATTATATTATTTTGGTCTGTTTCGATGTCGGCATCCTCTTTCGATCATTATACTCTTTAGTAGAGCCGTGGTAGCTTGTAAATTAATGTAAGCTACTTATTATTTTAAATCTCCTCCATCTCCATCAAACCTTAAATTTTTGATGAGATTTTAAACTCAGATTCTATTAATTTCTTCGATTGTATCGATATGCTATAGTAAAAATAAGAGTATAAATCCAATATAACGTATATGATATCGATATAAATAAAAATATAATTTAAGCCCAATTTCCATTGCTGCTACGTATTTACGTGTGTAGAGAATAGGTTAACCGCGGTACGTCGTACCACACAGTGGTAGCTTTTAGTTAAAAAGTAACTCCATGAAATATTTTATACAATGATGAAAAAGTACACTTAAACGACGAGCATGTATGCATAGGTATATGGATGTGGAAGAGGCGAGAGAGGTATATCAGGATCGTGCTAAATGAAGTTCTGTAGTCTCTGCCTACCACTCTGGGTGACAGGCATGAGTGTTTATGAGTTGTGATGAAAATTAGTCATTCAAAATTCCTTTATTCTTTTTTTTTGCTTTTGACATACCCGCGTATTAATTATTGTTCAGTATTGTATTCGTACCATGTCAAGTCTTCTTATTACCTTTAACTTTAAAGAAAACTCAGTACATACACACTGCTGGCATACTTTTTAAAGTGTATCGAGACGAGTTAATAGGATCTGAGACATTTTATCTTCAGATGCCTTTTTTACAAGTCGGCTGCAGGTCTTTAACGGGATGCATTAGCGATACACGATCAGGTATTCCTTTATACAAATTTGTGACAAGTGCACTTGCAATCCAGTAAGTCAGTTAATGACTACTGCAGTCCGTGGACACCTTTTTTACAAATTGTATACATATATACATACATATGTACATATGGGGGACTCGTTGGAGGATAAGATGAAATGCCTCACGGCCTGAGTTACACTTGTTCGCTATTCGTTTCAGACAGGAACACATTAGTGCAAGCACTCACTACTGTTTCAAAACTCTTAAGCGGATGATATCTACCCAGACGGACTCCTAGGTACAAAATGACCTACCACTTAGTAATGTGATCTATTAGCTCATTTGTCGTTCCCATAATTTAAAAAAAAAAACATATTTATAGTCCCTCTTAAGATTTCTGCTACATGCTTTCATTTTCCGAGCTTCTGCTTATTTCTACTTGCTTAGTGTTACATTTTCACTTTATCTCATTACTGACGTATTCCGTAGTCTGCCATGTTTTTTTAACACTGGGTCAGCATGGCAGCACCGTAACTCAGTTATGTGTGTGAGAACTCTGATAAATATTTGAAATAAATATAGAACTATCAAAGCTGATATTATTAATTCGTTTACGATATATTTATTTAACACTAAACGGAGAAATCGGGCATCACGGCTTGAGCTGAGCTTGAAATTCTTTCATAATAGTGAGTATAAATCATCTTGAAATATGGTCGAGATTATTTTCGTAGGGAGGAACCCTACGCCGCACATTGCTCTACGTGGAGGTGTGTTGAATGAATGCGTTTTTTTTTCATTATAAACTTTACACTGTTAAATCTATTTCTTTAAATAAAGTATAAAAAGTTAACAATTGTATAGCTTAGCGGTCAAAGTCGAAACTAGATTAAAAAAATGAGGTACTTGATATAAAATATGTACGTATGTATTAAAAACATTTTGTTACATTTTGTATGAACAAAGTGGTCATCCCTTATTTATACTAGAAATGTACTCTTCCCTGCTAACTCATTACTGTCGTCAAGGGTAAATAGTAACAGTGTGAGATTTGGGTTCGAGCTATTTCATTAGATATTTTGCCATCAGAATTTTAGCTTCCATAGCCTCATCTGTCAGTTCGCAAGATGTACTACGCGCAGAAATTAATTTGGGAGTGGCTGGGATAACGTTAAAGCTTATTGAGGGTCTGAATTGAGATGAAAAGAGCGTAAGAGAACGAACGAATGTAGGAGAACTTGTGAGGAAGCTTATTCCGCGCGGGTCTCAAGTTGCTTTCTGCGCGTTGTAATGTCTGTGACTTAGTTGGCATAAATGTATCTCCCTTACATCCTAAAATAGTTTTGTTTTTACTATTTAAAAATACTAGCAATGCTATTAACAATACCCTTTAACCATTTAACTCCCTTTAACCACTCCTTGCAAGCTTAAAATTTTTGTGTTAAGAATGGTTCATGACAGTAGCTGAAAAGCGGATTTGAACCCACGACCTTTTGGATTTTCGGTCCACACCCTGCCTTTTTTAAGCTAGTGTCGCTTCAAGGTTTATTTCTTGTAATATAACAAATGTTAGGAATTTGAGAGCTCAACAACCATCAATGGTGAACTAAAATGACAATGCTTAACCAACAATGGGAGCACTAAACATTTACGAGGATGTTACATGGGACTCGGGGCGGTTAGATTTCCGTTGGTAAGAATTTTGTTCTTAGGATTCCGAGCGTTATTACATTTCGCACAAATATGTTTATTTCGTCCATTCTTTGCCCGGATTCAACGTGCTTCGAACGTGGACTGCCGTATATAATATATATTTTTGGTAAAAAACACACGGACTGGATGCTCTTATTTTAATTTCACGGTGCGCGAACAATTATAGGTACTGTGATCTGTAACAGTGCCGCCATTTAAATTTACGCGATATTTTAATTCATGCTCATCTATGAAGGAAAACTTCAAAATAAGGGAGTATGTAACAATCAAAAGGCCGTAGCCTCTCCCATAGATTGCTCCATATTGGCCTAAGTTGTCACGCTTAGCAGGCGGGTTAGTTAACGCAGGTTTTTCAGTTTTTTTGTTGTTATTAAAAAAACGCTGCTCCCCATGTCTTGGTTTGATTCCCTCTGTCGTTTCTTAAGACATCCTCGTGACGATATGGGGTAGTGGATATTCTCACACCGCCAGAAAACGGTTAAGAGGGTATATTCTTAACCGTGTGGTGGCGGTTTTAATCTAGTATCAAAAAGTTTACAAACCGAGTTCAATAGGTAGCAAATTGAATGCCATCTAAATAGTGATAAATAGAGAAAGACTAAATATCAGTAAATAGACCATGAAGTATAAACTATAAAATAAATACTTCAGCTCTTCAATCAATTCAGCGGAAATCGGTGAATAATAATACAAAAAAATCATATGCAACCAATATACGAATAGAACCTTGTTGTCTTGTATAACTCGGTTAAATATATAAAAATACAAAAGAATATGTCAAGGCCGCCGATCAGCACTAGATTCCTATTAATTAAATCACTTGTACAACAAAGAAATGAATACGCATGGAAAAAGGAACGAGTACGCATGGAAATGAACGTTTGTTCAATAAAACGTTAAGAGCACTACGGCTGACAGTGCTTTATTAACAAGGCCGGCGCGTCGTCGGTTTTGCATCAGGGTCATGTCATTGCCACTGTCGATCGCTATCATGTGTCAGATTTGTGCTCCAGCTTATGAGATACGTTCTGATTAATATTACACGAATAATGAAAACTTCAAAACGGAAAATGTATCATCTCTCTGCATATTTGTTTTACGTTCAACTTTTACTAGTTTATAAATAAAGTTGTATTGCTTTTCTAAAGCAAATTTATTTTGGTTATCTTACACCGATAACTGAGACTTTTTCTGTGTATCCGATACTACACTCGATTTTTTCTCAAAACCTCATCACGATCAGCAGCCTGCTGCAGTTAAAAGCTGGAAATAAGAAATTTCCAAGACACGCCACTTTGCTCGAACTTTGGATTTACGCATCTAGATGCTGCCAGCCGCTTTGCACAAATCGTCGTTATTTCTAGCCTGGAGTCGTCGCATATTGCGTTTGCTTAAGCGATTTTCAATCTACGGCTCATCAATTCCTGCGACCCTTATCATAATCTACAAGACTCTAATGCAATCTGTACTGTTACCTACTACCTCTTTGGGGTGGTTTAGCAAAACAGATATCATAACATTAGAAAGATCTCAAAGATCTCTGATTGATGTTTTTGAAACCTTTTTGAATTTAAATTTTCTGAGCGGCTTAATATATAGGGAATTAGATAAATCTTATTAATTGCTGCCACGCACCGGATATATAATATATTCAATTGCATTCTAAATACTAATGGACATTTAGTTACTTCTTACTCGTCATTATACAATAAAAACTATATGCAATAATTCCAATATCTGTCACTTTACTATACATTTTACAGCGCATTTAGCATTTACCATTTGACATAGACTTGGCCGTGTTGTAAGAATATCCACTACCTAATATCGTCTCGTGGATGTCGCCAGAGATGACAGAAGAAAACTGAAACAGGAGACGGGTAGTAGCGTTGTCCTAATGACGACTAAAAATAAAAAAACTGAGGTTTTCCGGTGGCAACCATGGAAAAATCCCCTCTATGACGCAATCTACCGGGAGACCTATGTTCAGTACTGGACTTTTATAGACTGTAATGATTATGATAGATTTAAACTTGTAGTAGACAATTTCCAAAAAAAACTCAACTACGATGCTGACGAACTATATAAATTTAAAAAATGTTCTCCCTTTTTCTTTTACGTAATTTTAATCTCATTGTTTAAATAACTATTTCTAATTGGGAAATTACTTACATGGAGTTAGAGTATGATGTTCATTTAGTATTATAGTCTCTCGACAAAGCGATGCCATATTCCCTTTTTTGGTTAAATATTTTCCTACATGGTGTATCCAGTGATAATAGTCATATAATGGGTATAAAATGTGTCATTGTCAATCAATAAATTATTTTCATTTTCGTTTATTTCGCCCAGCCTTAAGACGGTGCTGGAGTCCGGTTACCAGTTCCTAATGCAACTTTTTAAACTTGCGAACAATGAGATAAAACACGTAAAACTTTTTTCAGTCTCCTTCGTTTAGTGGTATATTCATAAGAGTAACTTAGATGGCTTCAAATGTAACAGCTCCATTGATATCTCAAACCTTTATCTATTTACATTTTACACTTCCTTGTCAAATAAAAATTTAACGCTAGTTTATAAGAAAATGTGGGTAGCTAGGTCAGCGACCAATGTCAGGCTCATTTAGTCGATTCTTTTTAATTACAGTTGCGTGCCTGGATTTCGTGACAAGGGGTCACTTTTACAACCTACTGCCTGCTACCTTATAGCCTTTGGTTTCAGGATCTGATATAACGAGTTTGGTAGAAGGAAATTTAGGAATTGCTTTACAAGTCATAATTACTTGGCAGTTGTCGCGGCAGTATTTTACGCTCAATCTTTGAGAAACTTATCCAGTTAAGAAAATTTCGTTGTAATTTATATGTTAAGTCACAATTTGTATGTCTCATACAGCTGTTTGAAAGTCATTGAGGCATATTTTATAATCATCGCGTTTGAATAATGTTTAAAAATGAGACTGATATCGATTTAATAAATAGGTCAGTTTTAGTTTTTAAATGTGTCTATGTTTCTTATATAAAACACTTTACAAATTAAAGCTAGTCGTTCACTATATTATGAAAAAGCATACTATAAAACTTACTCTTTTTTCTTCTTTTATCTTTCCTTTTTAATGAAAACGTTAGGATTTTTCAACGGTAGTATTTTCTACTGTACGGGAGGGTTTGTTTACATACATAAAGTGCACGTGTTAGATTTATTAAAATGTGGAGCTGAAATATAAAGCTTTAATCTTACTTCTGATGTTAGATTTAAGTATTAAAATTGAAGCTTTAAAATATAATTTATAAGTTTGTTTAAATGTTAAATGTAGGAAAGAATTATAATACAACTGATTGATCTATTCGCCACAGCCGACCTTTATACACAACTAGTAAAATCAATGTTAGGTATGCCGTGCGCCGGAAACTGACAAGCTGACGGCGTCAGTTGATACTATTTATTTATTCATATTATCTTATAAATATAACATATTAGGGTAATTATTTAAGTAGAGGGTGGTTAGTTAATTAGTCAGCACTTAATTATTCGATAAGCTAGTGAACCAAGAACCGGAAGTAGATAACATGATACAAACTTCATTTAAATCGTATTGTAATTGAAGTAAGAATCAAACTAACAGTTCACTTTGTGGTATGTGGCTTCTGTCGCTTATGGATACGGTAGTCACCAATTACCTGTGGAGTTGTCTCTTTTGACCCTTTGAGGGCTATGATGGGATGCAACGCACCTGCAATTCTCCTGGTGTTGCGATTGTTCATGGGCGGCGGTAGTCACTTAACATCCGGTGAACCGTATGCTCGTTTGCCCCCTCTTCTATAAAAAAAAGAAAGCTTGTAATTATACTGATATGAAATGAAAACTTTATTTTTCGACGTAAGAAATTAAAATTTTGCTTATCAAAAGTCAACGTGTTTTTAATCTACTACCGTTTCAAAATGAGGTTCACTGTCAGCGAAAAAGGCGAAATAAACTCCGCTCTTTTTTGCCATTTTTTGTAATTTCTTGCTACTTGTTTCCTGTACCTTTCAGACCGGAATAACATAAGGTACATACCCAATCGAACTCCTAGGCAGAAGAGTCGATTATAAAGTTTTATATAAACACTAATTTTTATTAATATTATTTAAACGTGGAAGAGCCACGCTGCAGCTATTATGTTCGTAGCACGAATGGGTTGACTCGATCAGGGAAAAACCACGCTCGCACAGAATACCGGCGTAAAATAGCAACTTAACACTCTTCGTTTCGTATGATAATGAGGTAATGAGGCATTTCATCTTAGCCTTCAAGAGTGACAACGCATCTGCATTTGAATTATTAATTGAAGATAAATGTAAGGGTATATGGGCTACAATATCCACTTACCATCAGATGGATTGTGAGCTTCTTTGTCATCCTTTATTTATAAAAATGCCTTATGTTATCGAAAACTGAACTGGCCTACAATACGCTCAATCATTACTTTTAAAACGAGTAAAATTTCACCAAGCTTAGTGGTAAAAAAAGTTTTAATTTAATTTAAAAAAAAACATTCCCCACGTTAACATTTCGAGCTTAAAATGGATTTAATTTAATTTTTGCCCTTGTACCCAGTTCAACATTTGTTTTGTCGCCTTGTTGCATTGTGTCGGACTTATCTGGAGACCCCATCTCTTTACCCAGTTCTGGTTAATAACTCCTTCCCGTGCTCACGACCCGTGTAATTATTTATGTTGTGGCGTTCCCTGTTTAGCTGTGGCTTATGGCGCGTTTACACTGAACCAGTTGATGTCTTTTGTAGACGCAGTCGCCTATGTCTTTTGTTCTTAGTTTACATTAAAATTAAATTTAGGTGCAAGTTCATAAGTAGTACCAGTTTATTAATTTTTTGTTAAAATCCATCTAATTGATAGAAGGGCTTTTGTGAATTTTATTGTACACATAGTACCATTATTACCCCGTAATAAGTATTATGTTCTTTATATTTTAAAGATGGTGTGCCTTTTATTGTTAGTATGATTTGTTTTGGTAACACCACCTCATCCCTGTTGTTCTAGGTTTCGATTTAAAGGGTAAGAAAACCTGTTTAATTCAAGCTGTAGTGCATTTCTCAAAGAAAAACAATGTACCTGTGGTCTTCTTCGTTCAAATCTGGCGGAGATGTCTCAATAATAAGCAGGATGAAGTGTTGAAACCTTTACTACTTTAATATTACATAAAACTAACGTCCCAAATAAACAAATTGTGAACTTGTTATAAGAAGATCTACCAAAATCAATCCGTGTACCAAATTGTTGTCAATCTTACTCAATTGTTAAACTCTAAAATAAAACTTAAATGGCGAGTGTATTTATTATCTTAGTCGACATTTAACCCCGGCTTTGTGTAGTCGCGCTTTCACTCAGAATTGGACTACGCTTTTGGAGCACCTGTGATGTACGACAGGGGCTGTCTTGAGATTTCAAGTAGGAGAATAGTTATGGGAGCTAGTATTTATTTAGCCTAGTGTATAGCTTTGAAGGTGTTATGTCGAACAAAGTTTTGTAACTTTAAATTTGTTAAAAGCGATCGTACAATATGAATTCTGGGAATATATATTTTCTATAAATGATGACATGATGACAAACGGGCACTTAGTCTTCTTCACAGTACCTGATGATAAGTTGATGTTATGTACATTGGACACCTAAATTTATTCTCGATTAAAAATGTCTCAATAGATGCGTTATCACATCTGAGAACTTAGATGGGACGTCTCGTTACCAGTAAAAATGGTCACTGGTTCTCTACACTCACCATACGAACACAGCAGTAATATGCTGCGATTTTACGCTACGGCACTCTGTGATAGCGTGGTCCTTTATCGGTCGAGCCGATCCGTTCATGCTGCACAATATATCTGCAGCGTGACTTAAAAAATTTGTATAATACTTAACTTGTCTGATTAAATTTGTATAGATTATTTTTGATTAACCTTAAATTTAATATCTTTAAATGCCCCAAAACATAATACGAAAAAAAAAACATTGTATATAAAAATACGGGAAATAGGGGAAGACACTGACTTCTAAGATTATTACAACTAGTTTAGAAGCCAGGGTTCCATTTAATTGTTGAAAGATTTGAGGCAAATAAATAATTTATTATTATTATTTTAGCCAACAATCAAGGCTTCTATTTACTTATTGTTACTTAGGAACTAGGTAGAAGCGAACAGTGCAACTGTTCTTTATTGAGCCTGTTTTAGTAACGTTTAATTTTTTATAAAAATACACATACGCGAGGAGGCCGCCTCTCGTTTTAAGCAAAATAATAACATCCCTAGTAGGTCGCGGCTCACGAACGTGGAGCAGGTGTGCACTAAGGTTTAATAATAATTGTTCAATGTTTCAACCTTGAATTTGGGACGCGCTCCCTTGAGTAATAATGATAGGTTACGTAGTCAGGCAGGGGCCGCCTGATGTTTGTGCTGTATTTATTTTCGGGATTAAGCTTTAGCGCGTTTATAAGATTAATATACGCATTTTAGAGCCGTATTAAAGTTGAATGAAACTACTTTTACGGATTTTATCGCGTTTAATTTAACTATATTAGGTTTATTATTCGATTCGTAGTGTTCTTTTTTATAGAATATGGGTGAAACGGGCACACAGTCCACCTTGATGGTAAGTTAAAGCTGTGACCCAAAGACATCTACATTTATTCTCCATTAAGAAACAAAACGCAGATGCGTCGTCACCCCTGAGGAACTAATACGAAATGCCTCGTTTCTAGTAAAAAAGGTTTTCTGGTTCTCTACACTCACCATACGAAACACTGCAGCCTTTAGCTGCTATTTTACGCTGGTATTCTGTGAGGGCGTGGTCCTGCCCCGGTCGAGCCAACCCATTCGTCCTACAACTGATATAGCTGCAGCGTGGCTCTATCACGTAAAAACGTAAATATAAGAAATCATTACGTATTAAAGTTATTCTGTATACTATACCAATTCTTTAAGTCAAAACAATTTCCGTCGATATTCTTACAATTAGCTAAAGCAGTGTGCGCTGTGTGGTTAGTGTAGTTGGCTCGACTGGAGGTCGTATTTTCTGTACGTGTGTTCATTATTTATGCCTCAAAAATCGTTTGTTTCTGTGTATGAAAAACAGACGAAAACGGTTATTTATAATAATATAACTTTTCTTATCCACTAAGTTAGTCTTGTTATAATGTACCGATTGTCCAGCAATTTTCGGACTTCCTTAAAACTTATATACTCTAGGAACTGTAATGGTATTTTATAAATTTACGGCATTTGGATAAATGAACCTAATGCCATCCGCATTCGGTTCGCAAAAATATTTTGCGCGGAGATAAAGTATGAAGTTCACTTCGTATTGCAAAGGTCATATTGGCTAATAGATTTTTTTAGATTTTATTAGAACAATCCGAGATAGAATCAGAACTGCTTCATATTTGCGTACATGTAGTGGAAGGAAACATCGAAATGAAACCAGCACATTGAGAGTTGTATAATATTTGAGTGACATATGACACATCTTTACGTGATAGAGCAATGGTGTAGGTATATTACAGTTGTAGCACGAATGGGTAGCACGATCGGGGAGGGATCGCGCTCTCATAGAATATTAACGTGGAATAGCAGCTTAATGCTACTGTGTTTTGTATGGTCAGTGTAGAGAACCGGAAATCGTTTCCACTAAAGATGAGGCATTCCATCTTAGTCCTCAGAGGTGACAACGCATCTGCATTTTGATCCTTATTCGAGGATAGATCTAGATGTTTATGGGCCACGGCATCAACTTACCATCAGGTAGACTGTATCAAAGTACATAATACATCTTGAAATATCATGGCAGACTTATATTAAGGTTTTTTAACATAACGTTTTCCTATGGACTTATCTTGTATTATAAGTATACTGCCTGGTAAGACATGCAGGAAGGTCATGACCATGTTTAATAGCATTTACTGGAGGAGGTAATCGCCTCATACTATAGGCTCGGCAGTGGATCTGTGAAAGGCTGTAGTAATGATGAAATTTGAGATTTAATAATATTAATTATGCTTTGCATAAAACCATTGTTACGGACTTAATTAAACGTGGTAAAATCCGTAACCGTAGCCTCACAATTTTTTAAATTAAAATGAAATAATTACTGCATATTTATTAATGCTTCTACTAATTTTAAATGACGTAAAAGCAGGTTGTGTTAACGAAATGAACTAAATGTACCTCAAAGCGATTTTAATATAAATTCCTCTTGGTAAAGTCAACAAACAATTTCAGCAAAGATTGTATTCCGCGACGTCTGGCTCGAGTAAAGACATTTCTGTTTTAGGAATTAATTTATTTCACGGTGCCAAGATGTATATAATAAGAATAAAAAGCGAACAAATATTATTATCAACTTTTTTTAATTAAGTAATCATATAAACAAAAATAATGGGGTTCAGTAGTATGAAAAAGTACATTTAGCACCGTTTTAATTTAGACAAAATTTTTGTAGATTACAAAAGTTTAAAAACACTTAAAGTATAGGAAGAGAATTCATTGTCCTATCAAATTTTCCATTCTGCTCTCTATTATTACTTAATAGAAGTGGAAAGGGATTTTTTTAGTGCAGAAGTGAGCAACAGACTCGGTAAGGGACACCCCAGACAGAAACTTATTGATAAATTGGTCATATATTAAAGATGAGATAAGTTAAGACTACCCTTAAACGATTACCACGTAAGCGTAGATGGATTTATGTATATGGAAAAAGCGACAGAGGTGTGTCAGGGTCATACCAAAGTCAGACGTTGTTCTCATCTTTGAATGTGCAGTAAAGTACACTACTATTTCATTCTGGTCTTTTCACAAAGTAAAAAAAAAGTGATAACTCTATCACAGCTCCGCCTATCGGATTGAAATTTTGTGTTAAGGCTATTTTTACTCTGAATGATTTTATCAGTGGTAGAGCCGTGCTGCAGCTATATTAATTGTATCGTTGTAGCACGAATGGGTCTGCTCGACCGGGGCGGGACCACGCAGTCACAGAATACCAGCGTCAAATAGCAGCTTAATGCTGCTGTGTTTCGTATGGTGAGTGTAGAGAACCGGAGACCCTTTTTACTGGAAAAGAGGCATTCCATCTTAGTACTCAAGGCTGACAACGCATCTGCGTTTTGATTCGCAAACGAGGATAGATGTAGATGTCTATGGGCCACAGGAACCACTTACCATCAGGTGGACTGTGCGCTCGCTTGTCACCCCTTTTCCTATAAAAAAGCAATATGTTATTACATTGTAAATATAGGTTATTTTGGTTCTTAAACATAGAAAATGATTGTTAATAGCTCGACGACAGCGCCATCTATCGGATATGAACCATCATCTCGACAAAAAAATTGTGTAAAGATGACCTCAATCAGTCAAGTAACGACTTTATGAACGCATAATTAACAATATCACTAAAAGGCGCACCAAATATTATCTAGTCCGATAGTTTGGCTTAAACTCGAACGATTTTGATGAAATGTTTTGTGTGCATTTGAGTGGTTCCCTGGATGGTTTAGTTTCAAGCCGGGGCGGATCGCTAGTAATATATATATATATATAAGGTTTGACCCCGTATCGGAACTTAGGGATATCCATTCTGCCACTGCCATTCGGTACTCGGCGGTTTCGGCCTTTTATTGAGGTTCGGCCGAGTTCGGAGTATTAACGGCCGAGTACCTTAATTATATTCCAGGTAAAAACAACGACAAAAAGCCAGTTTTGTCATTATTATGGTATTAGACACAATAAAACGTCAGAAACATGAGAAACAGCACAAATGTTGAGAACGTACATAAAAATATTAGCAATAATAATTCCTGTTATAGATTCTCTATAATAGAAATTATTATTGCTAATATCTAAAATTTTAGATAAGAAAGAAAGGATCTATTTTGCTACTTTTTTATTCATCATTTGTACATTGTATCGAAAGAAAAGTATCGAGTACTACTCGTATTTACTCGTATCATTTCATCCCTAACTCTATGTAAGGGAAACAACTGCGCGCCGCCCGCTACCGCGTTTTTTTAAAAAAAAGGGCTGAGTACTCGGCCCGATCTAGGCCGAATACTCGGCGAATCACTACTAGTTCCACGTCTAATTATAACCTCTCCGTGGCGCGGTGGCGACTGTTCGCTGTCGCACGGAACATTTATGTATTTGTATGGCCTACAAATTATTGTTCCGGGTCTGGATGTTTGTCCTTGTGAAATTTATATATGTAAACCCCACGGTAAAGGAGAAAATCCTAGTGTGGAGGTTACGTAAAAGGGTTTCAACGCATCTGTATAATTTGTTGAATCTCAATCGAGGGTGGATTAAAGCTGTCTATGGGCGACAACATTTCTTCTTTGCCCCCCTTTCTATACAAAAATGTAAGCGAAGTGCTGATGCTTAAATGGGCATATCTTTAGCAGTCGCAAATATATATAATAATATATCATTTTGCTTCTGGTTTTTAGTTATTTAAAGCGAGTTCCTTACAATCGCCTTTAAATCTTAGTAACTTTTCTTCGTATATTTTTATTCTCCGCTTTTCGTGTTTATAGGATATATTGTTTTACCACGTTTATTAGGGTGTCTAGTGCCACAATTTCATACTTGAATGACTATTTTCATTCTAACTATACTAAATATAAAGAAACGTGTATCCATTATATGTTCTTCTATATTCTTTATCTCTATATTTTTATTATAATGCAAATAAAATATATAAATTATAATTTGAAAATATCTCATCTTCGCTGAGAAAGAAAATCATAAAATATTAAGTCTCAAAGCCGAACCACTCAATAATATTGCTTTTAAGCGTATACATAGCCCGTGCATCATTTATCACCCCACATAGACATGTAGGATAGCGGCCATAAAATAACGTGTGCAGCGATAATGTTTGCTAGAGCGGTTATAATATAAACCGCATTATTACGACGAGCGGTAAACCTTGGCGTACGTCGTAAATGTACACAACAGGTGAAGATGTAACGGCTTAGTGCTAAATTAGCTAATGTCTGATCTTTTTTCCTTAGGTTGTGTTGGTAATGATATTACGCTGTTGCGTGACAGCTCACAACTACGTATTCAGAATATTATATCCAAAGCGTGAACACTTAGTCATTTTGTTAAAAAAAAACACGTTGTTTTTTGTTTTGGAATGGTAAATAATTTTGATATTATATTTAATTCAATTCTAAATACATCCAATAAGAGTTGGTGTTAGTTTTTATGTACTAATTTATGTTATTATTTTAACAACTTTTCAGTTACAATGATACGCATGTATTATTATTTGAATCTATACTAACATTATAAAAAGAGTATGAATTTTGTAAGTCTGTATATGTGGAGGATAATTTCCCAAATTATTGCAACTATTAGACAAATTCTTTCACTTATTTCAAATAGACAAAGACTATAATGTGGTATGTATATACATATATTACGGCTAAAAGTTCCAATTCCGACTTAGTTGCATCAACTAAGTCGGAATAAGTGCCTCTTGAGCTCCGGAAGCTCCGTAGTCGATAGTTATATAGTAGCCAATAGTCAGTGTTTATGTTTTTATATTAAAACTGGACGCTGGACCTTTACCGCTAAAGCTTTAAATTTTCCAGATGTTCTTACTTTACAATCAATTAAAATTGGTTACGTTTTTTGCTTACTTTTCTGTATGTAAAGAAAGATGCCCATTTTTCACCTAACTATGTATAGAAATGAAATAAATCTTAAAATTCAGCTAATTGGATTGTAAATTAATTACG
>DWHP01001304.1:0-16433 GCA_018247895.1 Parnassius honrathi
TCCGTCTGTCAACACAGCGAATCGGGTTTGTAGTAGTGATTAACTGATAATACGACGTAATTGCTTGTATGTGTGCTTCCGGCGACGCCTATCCTCGTACAGAGTAAGATTGACAGCCATTCCATTGTGTATTATAGTATTCTATGAGTAGCAACGTACCTGTAGCCGTCTGTGTTTGAAGTTCGTGGCAGACGACCATGGACTTCAGTGGCCACTTATAATCAGGTAAACTGTAATTTCGGATGAATCTTCAGTTTAATTGGAAAAACACCGTATGACATATTTTATTTGTTTCAATTCGATTGGGTAGCATTCGGGAGATTATGACACATCCTTACAAGACTTTTTACGTGCTAATGCTACGCTGCAGCTTTATAATGGTTAGTAATAGCACGAACAGGTCGGCTCAGCCGGGTTAGGGCCACGCACTCACAGAATACCAGCGTAAAATAGCAGCTTATAGCTGCAATATTTCGGATGAATCGTATGTATAACCGGAGACCGTTTTTACTGGAAACGTGGCATTCCATCTTCATCCTCAGGGGTGACCACGCATCTGCATTTTGAATCTTAATCGAAGATAAATGTAGATGTCCATGGGCCACAGCACCCACTTACCATCAGATGGACTGTGTGCTCATTTGCCACCCTTATTCTATTAAAAAAAATTCTCCCGTCAGGTTATCCTCAAAACTTAAATAACAAGATTGTACAACCACTGTGTGCTGCCAGTGATCACATATAGATCTAAGACGTGGTCCTTCATAAATGGGCGTATGGGGAATAGGAAATGGGGCTACACTTGGGGTTTCGCTGCGTGATAGACATAAAAATGAAAATATCTGCAGTAAAACCAGAGTAATCGACATAGCCCAACTAATTAGAATGCTGAAGTGGCAATGCGTCGGCCATACCTATAGCTCGCTAAACCAACAACCGATGGGAAAATAAGGTTCTCGAAAGACAGCGCCGTATCGATAAGCGAAGTGTAGGACGTCCCGCCACTAGATGGAGTGACTACGTGATAAAGTATATAGCAAGTAGATGAATGCAGGTGGTTTAGGACCGTGCTTTGTCGTTCTTTGGAGGAGCGATGATTGAATTAATGAAATGAGATATTGTTTTGGACAATAGACAGAAAGGAAAAACATTGAAGATACGATGATGAGAATTATATGGAACAATTGAAACGTCTGTTTTATCCGACTTCAAAATAAGGGGAAGTTCTCAATATAACTGTGAGTTTTTTTTATTAGAAAATTTATACTTCAGGGGGACCAGTCAGTATAAAAATAATTTTGACAATGGCATACCTGTCAGTTACTATATTTGTTGTAATTTCGTATTATTAGAAGCTTTTATTTAGATCGCTTTCTTAGTATGTTATTCCGGTTCAAAATTTGTAATCACTTTTTGTAGCACTTGCTGACTCCCGTTTAAGTTGAACTTTGGTATACTTATGTAACTTGGATTACAATACAAGTTGGTTGAGTTGATTTGGCGATGAAGTGTTGGCCCTAGCGATGCTATAAACGGCTTGTATATATATATATGTGTGTTTCTCTATCGGAGTTTCTCTGCGTTATAGACTCAGAAATGAGGATATCCGCAGTAAAACCAGAGTGACCGACATAGCCCAATGGATTAGTAAGCTGAAGTGGCAATGGGCCGGCCATATAGTGCGAAGAACCAGTAACCGATGGGGAAGAAAGCTTCTCGAGTGGCAGCCTCGTACCGGTAGGCGTTGTGTAGGGCGACCCCCCATGGAGTGACGACCTGGTAAGACATGCAGGAAGTTGATGGATGCAGATGGCTCAGGACCATGGTTTGTGGCATGACTTGGGGGAGGCCTATGTTCAGCAGTGGATTTGTGAAAGGCTATAATGATGTAATGATGATGATAGATATGATAACATTGGTTACTACATACTAGTTAATGAAACCATAATAGGTTAGGATGAAAGCAGTGTGTGCGCCACAACCTGTATCATATACTATTTGTTTTCTTCTTAATTGATTTTACCATGATATTTGCTTTAAATAAAATTGTACATTTTGTTGTATTACAGTGTTCGAGATTGTTCTTAGAGTATGTGAAGGTGTTTCTTGGCAAGACACTCTTTTAAAAGTATTACCACTAAGAAAAGGAGCACATATTTGTCAAAGTTTATGTGATTCAACATCAAGTGAAGATATTTCTAATCAAAGTACAAATGGTACATGACAATCTTTGCAATGGTTTTGTTGTATTTATTTGTTATTTAACTATTAAAACTTAAGAAATGTACAAAAAAGTTGAATATTATAAATACAGTAATTATACTTATATCTTTTTAATACTGTTTACTGATTTTCGGAAAAACCAAAATAATTCACCTTTATAATATATAACATAAATGACTGGTACTTACAAGTAATAGACTATTCTATACAATACATTTATTAAAATTAACATTTGCGTATTTACTGGCATAGCGGTATACTAACGTATATTAAAAAGCTGAAGGTGTAGCTATTATTAATTGGTGAATGTAAAAGGTGAAGCTATTATTAATAATTAAAAACCTGAAGGTACTCTGGGTTAACATTGACATCGGGACATCAGTCATCTCAGTCCCCCATGACCATGGGTGCTGGAAAGCACCCTAAACGTCCTGAATTAAGAATCATTTAAATTAAACGCGTTAAAATCCGTAAAAGTAGTTTTAATCAATATGTAGTGTTCGCGTCAAAGGAATTGCAAAAGAATGCAAAAGAGAGGAGGAAGAGAGCTGAGGAATTCACTTGTCCCAGCCCTAACCTAGTGTCCGATATAACCTTTATGTTAGGATTAAAAGTAGTCGCAGTGAAAAATTACAATACATGTTAAGCCAAATTTAAACAACTCTTGGTTTTTAAAGGGTTAATTTGAAAGGGTAGATTACCCTTTCAATAGTACGATAGTGGGAACATTTTAGAAAATTCTAAAATTGATTAAAATACATTCAGATATTTTGAGCGAAAATTCTATAACAATACTTATTTTTACCACACACCAAACGCACAGTGAAAGCATCTCGACAGGCCAAGGAGGATATTTGTGGTGGAATACTGGTAATTTAGAAACACCTAATGACATATTCGTCGATTAAAGCACCTTGAACTCCACTGCTGAATATAGGCCTCCACCGTGGATTGTGCCTCTTAGAGAAGACATTTGCCAAAGCTTTCGCGCTCCGCAGGCTGGTGGGTTACCTCAAATAAATTTTCTCTGTTATCTTTTATGAAACTCACGGGATCACAATTTTCTTACGTCGCCTACTACGCGGAAACATTACACTACTATCACAGATTACGTTTACAGTAAATACACTATATAAATGGGGTTTGAAATATTAAACAAAAAAAAAACGGCGATTACAATAATTATCTATGTGTTCCATTTCTATGAAAATTGTAACTATCATGTTTTTATGGAAGGTAAGAAAGTACTTTTCCTTTCGGTTGTGACAAACGAAATGACTTTTGTCTTCGGTTCAAGTATATAAGGACCAGAACTTTATGAACGCATATTAGTATAACTTATTATACCAATGCATATATGAACGTGAAATCGTGTAGGGTGAAATGTTGACGAATCATTAGATAAAATGAAAAGTTATGTAATTGGTTATATTTTATTTATTATTGAATAAAAATATAATTTAACTTACACCACGAAACCAAACATAAGTACTTTCATATCAGCCAAATAAATAACTGTTTCAAAATACTAAGTTTTTTTAAATTAGATTATATTTTTGATAAAATGGCAGAATTAAATTCGCAATTTTCTCAGGATCGTTTAAATGAACGTGATGAGTACCAGGTACGAAATGACAATCAAATTTTGGATTATTTTTTCTTATCATTTCGCGCATTTCTACAGAAAAATCGTCTGATGCAAAAGGAGAGTCTAGACCTTTCACATATAAGGATGGACAAGATAATCTCTTAACAAGGGCTTCTACAAACTTTTTGTCTTCCGGATTAAATAAAATGTGCTTTAATCTAGAGTCTCTTGAAAAGTAATATTTAGTAGGATCGCGACTCGATGGCTTCGTGCCTCTTTTCAGTAAATATTTGACACTCTCTAAGGCGACAGACTGCATCGTACCCATGTGCCAGATTTTTGTCATTTCTTCTATTGTGTAGGACGGCGGCTCGTCTTCCAAACGTGTTTGTGCAATTTGTATTTTTCGCAAGGTTTTCGGATATTTATCAACCACCAAATGTAAGTCATAATCGTCGGAAACGAGACTGTCAATTGCTATATAAAATGCTACATCATCGGGAAACAAACTGGCGAACCGTAGTCCTGCAATGGCTCCCATTGAATGGCATAGTAGTGAAACTTTATCCCATTTATAATATTCCTTTATGAAAAGAATTAAGCGTACGAATTCCCATGGATAATACATCACACCTTAAATCGGAAATAATTAAATAAAATTTATTGCATTTTATGCATGATATTGCAATTTTTAATAATAACATATTATGTTGCTGTACTGTTTCGTCACCATCTGAATGCTCCTTCCAAGGAATGCCACATAGCACGGTCCTGAGTCACCTGCATCCATCGACTTCCTGCATCTTTTACCAGGTTGTTACTTCATCTATTCATCTATTGGGGAAGGGGGGGGGGCTATATGCTGTACGGTTTAGAGAGAATTTTTTTTATCGGGCGTTCAAATATCTGTCACGGTTAATGGCCAAGGAAGTAATAAAAGAACTGTTATGTAGTGATCTCCGAATTTTACCCATTAATTTTTGGTTTTCCAAATAACTTGTAAGTAATATAAACATGTGTATATTTCGTATTTTTGATAAATTCTGACTTTACCCAAATCACTGGGTAAAAATCTAAGTTTACTGAGTACTTCTTTAGACATTACCCGTAACATATCCATTACTCCAGTAAAAGTAAAGTAAAATTACAGCCTGTATACGTCCCACTGCTGGGCACAGGCCTCTCCTCATTTCTGAGAGGGTACCTCTTCTTAAATAAAATGTCTTTTAATTGCAGTCAATAATTATACACTGTTGCAAAAGTCTCTGTCTAGCTTACGGACGATTTGCTATAATCGATGAATTGCCATTTGATGCTGTTCCCAGCGCTAAATTTGCTCTGATTTTAAAGAGATGGTTCTACTGCCATCTCTCGGAAGCTGTGAGATTTAGGGAGACTCTTTTGGCATTTCTCATAGTCGCCCATTGACATTTACGTCTATGACTACTACGATAGATGGACAAACCTCACAACGTTCAAATCTTAGAGTAATAACATGCAGTTGTAATCCTATGTTATGAATCTATAAAGATGTGCATCTTTATAGATTCATAGCGCAATGCCTAAACTATACTGGCTTAAATGTAGTTATTTTAAAATTTTGTTTCTGAGTGAATGACAGGGTGAAAAATTGTGATAAGCAAAGAGTGTGGTTTGCGAGACGATGTGACCGGGATTACTAAAGGAATGCTTCGGTGGTTTGGTCATATGGAAATAATGAATGAGGAAAGAGTGACAAAGAAATTTATGTTGCTGAAGTGAATAATGAATGAGGAAAGAGTGACAAAGAAATTTATGTTGCTGAAGTGAACGGCAGCGTCGGAAAGGAACGTCCTAGACGAAAGTTTATCGACCAAATTGGCGATATATTGAAAATGGGCCAAGTTAGGAGTACCCTTAACGGACGAGCATGTATACGTAGATATATGGATGTGGAGAAGACGAGAGAAATGTGTCAGGATCGTGCCAAATAGAAGTCTGTAGTCTTTGCTTACCCCTCTGGGTGACAGGCGTGAGTGTTTATGTATGTATTATGTTTCTTTCTACCTCTCGCTGGAGGCAGACTGCGTGTAAGAGCTGCCGCACGCTGGGCTACTAGTGGTCACCACAACAAGGCCGCTAGTGGCCGCCACAAGTTACGGACGAGATTTTTCATACATTTTGTATACCATTGGCGCAAACCGAGCGTTCGAGTGGCCGCGTCCGAGCCAGAAGTTGCGAGAGTCGCCCGCGCTCGCTGCTAGGCTCTGATTGGTAGCCGCGTCTAATGGCCGCCACTAGTAGCTCAAGGTGCGGCCGGCCGAAAGGTTAAAAATGTGTATTTAATAAAGCTTTAAAAAATATTTGTAATAACTTCTGGGAATAATTAATTGAATATATTGCAAATTAATCAAATCTCAAGATTATTTCCAGTGCTAATTTTGTTGTAAGTAGGTATACCTGGTGGAAACCAAGATGAATGTCCATGTCCTGGAAAATCAATAGCGAGAATGGGTCGCTTTTCATAAAGCAGTGGTGCTATAGTGTCCCAAGTACCAGCATTATCCTGCCAACCGTGTAGTGCCAAAATTGGTTGTTCTTGTTCATTTCCCCACAACTTGGCAGATATATGACCCCACTGAACTGGAATCTTTATTTCTTTTGCTATTCTCTGAAATAAGTGCATAAAATTAAAAGGTGGAAAAAAAAAGATATGAACTAATAGGATGTAGATTATGTCAAAATAATCAATTTATCGTATGGAATACCAATTGTGCAAGTAGGTATATTAATAGAATAATAGAAATCGTACGACTATTGTAAAGACGAAAGAAGATATGTATACGAGGAAAACACTGAAATGATTGGGAATAGAATATTTCGGATTGAGTTACAATAAAACCTTTTTTAGAATTTGAATACTGGCCTCTTAGAATCTTAATTACATTCAAACTATTAGAAAAATGTTTAAAAACAAAAACTATGTTGGTTTAAAGTTGATACGTCGTTAACAGAAATGGAGCTCACGCGTGACCATTTTCGTGCCATAATTTATCACAATTTTCGTCGCGGCTTATCTCAAGATAAATGTCTCAGCGAACTTGCTTCGATTTATGATGTTGAAGCACCGAGTCAAACGACAATATATCGCTGGTATGCCGAGTTCCGACGCGGTGGTGTGTCGCTCAGCACTGTTTCTTCTGCAGGCCGACCAAGAAGAGGGGTCACGCCCAAAAACATCGCAGCTGTGCGAACTATTACATTAGATAACCGTCATGTGCGATACGAGCAAATTCGGGCTGTTATCAGTATGGGAATGACTGCAATTCAGTCGATATTACATAATGAGCTGTGTGTAAGAAAGCTAGTTCCCCGCTGGGTTCCCCACAATTTGTCCGAGAGCAAAAGGCGGCTCGTGTAGATTGGTGTCGGAATACTCTGCAACGATTCAACGGAGGGAAGTCAAATGCCGTTTATAATATCATCTCAGGTGACTAATCATGGATTTATTCATACGAACCCGAAAGAAAACAGTCAGTAGTATGGGTCTTCGAAGACGAGGTCAAACCAACGAAAGTGGTTCACTCGCGCAGCGTCTCAAAGAAAATGGTCTCTACGTTTGTCTGGAAAAAGTGGCATGTTGCTACAATTCCTTAACAGGAACGCAGAATGGTTACCGCTGAGTGATATACTCACGGTTTGTTTGACAGAAATGATAGCCGAACTCCGAAAAAATAACCCGAAACGTCACATCATCTTACATCACAATAATGCGAGCTCCCATACGGCTCGTAGACACATGATTTTTTGAAGCAGGAAAACGTTGAGGAGATGAGCCATCCTCCGCATAGTCCTGACCTGAGCCCAAAAGATTTTTTACACTCCCTAGAATGAAAGATTTATTACGCGGTCAACGGTTTGAAGACCCCGAAACAGCTGTGGAAGCGTACAAATCAGCCATTTTGTACGCTTCCACAGCTGTTTATATCACAATAGATAGGTCGCAGTGATATTGGTCTCTTTCCCTAGTACTACATAGCTGCTCGCACATAATAATAAAAAAATAATGAAATTGTTAGGTACTTGCAATTTGAAGTGCTGATTTACTACATGTGTCAAGAGGAAACCTGAACGTTTGAGAAATATATTTATATATTTAGATCATCATCACGCAGTGGAGTAAGTAGCACAGTAGACCAATAATTGTACTACACTGTAGCAGAAATGAGCGGAGACCTGTCCCTATCCGCAGGACGTTTATATAAATATAAAAATAGTATAAATTTTTCTTTTGTGCAAGCGGTAACGCGAGGCTACTGGAACGAAGTACCCATATGAAATAAAAATATTTTATATACCTTATAACCATTTACACATTGTAATTATTAAACAACAAATGTTAGTATAATAACTAATGGAGCAGGAGTACATACTATTTATTAAATAGCAGAAATATGCGCCCTACCCGTCCTGTGTATTCGAAATAAGCACTACCGTTCTAAAAGTGAAAATTATTGTGGCAACTGACAATATAATACATACTCTCGTCGATGGAGGTGTACCCTCCGGCGAAAACAATTAAAAAGACCGTAGGACAAATAGAGACTCAGACTTGAACTTTTTATTATTTCGTATACTATTAAGCAATTAAGCTGAGTTTTAAAAGTAATAACTTTGAATCAGTCTGCCAACTGTCTCCCCTATCATAACGTTTTGAATAACTAAAATGTGCAAAGGGTGCTCTTAGTGAAAACTTTTAGTTACAAACACAGTTAAATTTATTAACTTTAAAATATATTTAAGATAATCTGCTTGGATAAACCGTATAGTAGTGGTGTAAGAATATCCACTACCCCATATCTTCCGATGGGTGTCGTAAGAGGCGACAGAGGGAGACAGACGGGAGATGGGCAGCAGCGTCTTCCTAATAGCGATTAAAAATAAAAAACTGCGGTCGCCAACTCGGAAATTATCCCCCTAAGAGGCAGTGTATGGGGGAGACCTATGTTCAGCAGTGGACTTTAATAGGCTGTAAAGGTAATCAACACAGTGAACATTTTACGTAGAGTATTTGAGTTAAAGATTTTATATAATAAAACACCACCATATTCATCTCAAAACTTAGAGTAATTTTCGAATATATTAGAGAAATCTCTAATAGTCACATCCAAGACTAAACATTACAGAACGCACTGTGCGTTTTTAGTTCAGTACATAGAATACTATAATACATACGTTTAATCCCTTTCTTAATGGGAATTTAAAAAGACCTGACGTTAAGGGCTGTTTTCAAATACTCAAAATTTAAAAAAGTAATTCACAGAATAAAATACAACCATTAAACAAATTAAAGATAACAGTGTTTTCAAGAACAAACAGTTCTATTGTTTCAGTTTCATATTCAGTCAGGTTATAATTTATTTGATGGATAACTTTTACTTAATGAGCTAAAATCAGCCTTAAGTTGAATTAGCGACAAGATTTGACGTTAGTTTACTAACGATATTGACTCATTTGAACCAAGGTGGTGAAATGAAACATTCGGAAAATGTGTAAAGCTTGCTTTGATAAATAGATACAAACGTGAAGGAATTTTGAACAGAATTGTAAAGTGCAATGAAAAGTGGATTCTCTAAGATAATCGCAAGCGAAAATTACAATGGCGGAACCCAGCTCAAACGTCTCGTATAAAAACAACTAAAGGGAATCTCACTCATACAAAACTAATAGTTACTAGTTAAAGTTACAGTTTAGTGTGTAGTTACTACATATACACTAAACTATAACTTTTGAAATTCTATGTATCATTAACAGCAGATGTCTTATGTAAAGAAATTTAAACAATGATAGCAAAACTGTAGAAAAACAACCCCGACTCGTCGTCATTGTTCCATAGTAACACAATACCTCAGACTACTCGACAAAACGTTTTATTATTACAAGAGCTCAGTTATTGTAGAAACGACACGTCATTCTTCATACTTCAAACCTAGTCCTAATCGATTTCCATTTTTTTCTGCAATTTGGACCTTTTCCTGCAAGGAAATTTGTTCGTAAGAAACGATACAATATGCCTCATAATTTGTAGAGTTTAGATCCCCAGAGTACGATCGTTAAGGCGTAAGTAATATTCCCGCGAGACGGCGTACATTTATAGATAATAAGGGTAAAAACATGGATTAAATAAATATATTTTCATTTAAGACAAAAGATGTTTGTATTTTTTAATATAATAACAGCAATTTTATACTTTGACCTAATAGTACAGAGTGAGATGATGGTAGAGAATGCACTATTTCGTGGGTATTGTAATAGACGAGAGAGGCAAACCGAAACAGGAGTTGGGTAGCATTATCTTCCTAAAACTCTAAGTAATGAAAAACTGCTTTTGCCATACTGGCTGCTAAGCGTGGCAATTATAGAAAATATGAGAAAGTCAATTGATTAGGCCTACGTTCAGCATGGGAATTCGATGGGCTGTAATGATGATGATGACAGGTATTTTTTTATAGGATAGGGTGACAAAGGAGCACACAGTCCACCTGTTGGCAAGTGGTTGCTGTGGCCCATAGACATCTGCATCTATCCTCGACTACGAATCAAAATGCATATACGTTGTCACCCGTGAGGACTGTGATGGAATGCCTCGTTTCCAGTAAAAATGGTCTCCGGTTCTCTACACTCACTATACGAAATACAGCAGCATTAAGCTATTATTTTAGGCTGGTGTTCCGTGAGAGAACGTGGTCCTTCCTCACTCAAGCCGACCCATTCGTGCTGCAACTATACTACTAATATAGCTGCAGCATGGCTCTACCACGTAAAAATATGTGAACCTGCAATCGTATTACAATCCTTTTGCGAAATAACTTTGATGAAATATTCTCTTACTTGAGTAATGTCAAATAAGGCCTCATTCCTTACTTGTTTTTACCAACTACTCATTGAGTGGTAAGACTCCATTGCTACCTTGGAGTCCGTCTGGGCAGGCACTAGCATCTAACCTATTTGTGCCGATAATAACAGTTCGTGCACTGTTGTGTTCAGGTCCCTTCAATATTGAGAACCAATATAATTAGAAGCCGTGAGCAATTTGATCTTAGTCCTCTGTGGATCGAGACTACACATCGCACAGAAGTCAGTTGCAGATGTCCACGACCAGCAGTAATCACTTACCATGACAATTTTTATTTTAATTTTTTACTTATTAACTTTTACAAAAACATTACATAATATTATTACTTCGCCAAACAGTAGAGACAGTATGTAGGCAGATAAATGCAATCTTATTTATATTCTTTTACATAATGACATATGCACAAGACCCATTTAACATTGCTACCAAATAGAAATTCCAAATATAAATGCAATTATTTCTATAATCCCTAAATTCTAAATACACTAAATGTTCTAAATGTATAACACCACGCAATCATACTTTGCCTTAGCCCATTTATTTCATTAAAAACTTTGGTATTTAATATTTTGTACATGTTGTACCATAGTAGTTTTTAATACTAGGATTAACTTATTTCCCTTCTCAACATTACAGGTTCTATATTTATTACATACACTTTTCTTTATAATGATTTTTTCATTATTCTAAGCCACCGCTTTACTATAATCCCACTCGAGGGTAAGTGGTGAAGCTAAAGCTAACAATGATGGTTAACAAAAACATATTCACTCTTGCGTTGAAGACACCCAAACTGTATTATTAATGTTTTCCAAAACTAATAACATGTTAACTTTGTATTCTACTGATAAAGTTTTACAAATAGAGTATAACTTCAAATTTATTTGTATCTATGAGTGAGCGAGGCGAGAGTCTTTTTGGTCCACTTGTTTACTAACGGTGCGTTACAAATATCTGTGCAGTCAGACATATTATGTATATGTAAGGCGATTGATCTCGATTTCGTTACCGATGTTGTATGTACAATGTGATGCTCCCATACTTTGAACAAACAAAGGTCTATGAAACAAAAGCAATTATAAAGGAGGTATCTAAATATAAGCCTTAGCTTTAAGTTAAAAGTGTGCAGCGTGGTGACTACCGCCGCCTTTGAACAAATGCAACACCAGGGAATCGCAAGTGCGTTGGCGGCCTTTTAGAAAGGAGTAAGCTCTTTTCTCGAAAGTCTCTAACTCGTATCGGTCCGGTAAAATCGCCGGTGGTAAACTATTCCATGGGGAGGTCGTACACGGAAGAAAACTCCTAGTAAAACCTACACCATTGGACCGTCAAGTATTTTGATGGTGTGGATACTATAGGGAGTTTAGTCGCGATGTGCGTTCGTGAAATATTGAGTGAGGAATTTTTGTTACGTACGCACCGTTTCCTGATGTTAGTGGACGGCATTAAGCCTTGAATGAAGCCCCTGATGTTGTAGAAATTCATGGATAGGGAGGTGGCGCCTTTGTCTTATTGCTCTTTTTGCCCCTATCAGGTTTAGTCTCGTGCGGAATTTCAGCTCCACCCCCCAGAATACGCGGAGCAGCCTAAGCACGCAAACTAAGTAAGAGTAGGGTAGCTTAGCGAGGGATTCTCCATCACCAGGGGTGCTGGTATCCTCCTGGGGTAGTATTCTATTTAACTTTGCTACCATGTTAAGGGAGGGAGCATTGGGCCTCTGGCCACTTGACGAAGTGCAATAGCAAAGCTACTACTTCACGGTGGTCTTCTGTTAGGTCGTGGTACCACCCCGGTTCGAGCTGGCCCATACTTGCACAGCACTTGCAGAAAGAGAAGATCTCCAGTCGAGTAACGTGTCCAGCCCGGGGAGGGGCCAACGCTCCATGTGTTACTTCAGAGCTCTTCTATACATAGCGTTGTAGTTTCGGAACTTTTATAGCGTGATTTAGGCTTTGATACGTTTCGCTTGTGTCTCAAAGACAGCGCCGCCACATCACTTCCCTGTTCAGACCGCAGGCCGATGTAGCAGTTAAGTTGTCGACGAATGTGACAAGTGGCAGTGATCGGCTTGTACTCTGCGCTGAGTCAAGAAGAAGGCAAGTATTCTGCCAGAGGCCGTGAAGCAGAGGCGAGGAGAAAGGCTCAGTGATGTGGCGGCTCTATTTTTGTGCCACAGAGGTAAGGGTGAGAAACGAGCACAGGGTTTATCTGATGCCAAATGAATATAGTGGTTCTATAGATATCTACTGTCGTATCTGAGGTGCCTATCTCTGATATTCTCGATTAAGAATCAAAATGCAGTTGCGTTGTCAAACCTAGGGACCAAGATAGAGTGCCTATTTACCAGTTTTAAAATTACCTTCAGTTCTCTACACTCACCATATAAAAGTAAAGTTACTGTCTATATACGTTCCACTGCTGAGCACAGGCCTCCGCTCATTTCTGTGAGGGTTTTAGGGCAAGAAAGTATCCGCCGCGCTGCCCCAATGCGTGTTAGCGAACTTCACATATCTTTGAAATATTTTTTTTTCTTAATTTCTTAGACATGCAGGTTACCTCAGAGCGTGGTCCTTCCACGATGGAGCCGACCCATTCGTTTTGCAGCCATTAATATAACGGCTGAGTGGCTGAGTGGATTTGTTCTTAAATAAAGCTTTAGAATCTCAGCTAAATAACAGATGGTCACACACCGAACTACATTAAAAACTTTTTCGATTTTTTTAACGTTCTCTTGCGTAACGGCCGTTGTTGGCCGCCTGTCGTTACAGACGGCGATTCTACCGCGTTTAATTACAGGGCACCAGTATGCCACTGTGGGATAAGATGGAGCATTGTCTGCTAAAGTAGACTGCAGTTCGCATTGGTAGACTGCAGCCTTTTTTTTTAAAAAAAAAACTGTTTCAGACAAAAATATTTAATAACCGCACGAAGTTCGTGTCAAATTCCAACCAAATGTGAAGTTTAAAAATAAAATTGGGAATACGTTTAAATTTATTTTTTTTAACCTTTGCTGGTAACGAATTTAAGATTCGAAAAAATTATAGAACGCATTACTCATTGAAAAGTCTCCCATTCGGAAAACTTATTAACAACCTAAGATAAAATCTCCTGTTCCGGTTTCGATAGAACATGTAATAACAGTAATTAATATACCGATGTCGCCTCTTATGACACCAGCGGGACGAAATGGGGTAGTGGATATTCTTACAGCGCCACAACACCGTCAATGTACATATGTTATTATTTTAGCTTACAAAGTATTATCACAATTAAAAAAACACAAATGATTTCCACCAGCAAACCATTCCCATTTGTGTAACACAGTCATCATGCTTTTCTCAAATCTAACGTGTTGACTGATATTAGTGCACAAATAATTCATCTCATGTTGTGATTCTATGAATATTCTTTAAAAGTAAAACTTCTTTATCAACGTAGAGCAGAAATTAAAAAAAATAGTCCGGTATTGTAAACAAAAACCTCACGTTTTGTCGTAACGTTTAAACGCCCGGGTTACATGAATATGCTATTATATAATCTACTTATATAAAATATAGAATAAAAGAAGAATGACATGTCGTTAAGAAGTTTCACTTCGTACGTGGGAACACAATTACAAGCACATTTGTTTTTATACAAGCTAGTTTCCTATGTAGTGAAAATGGGGCTCGAATCTGCATTGCTCATATAATATACTTAGGGTCACCCGAGGCAGGTGTGACAGTGGGGCAAGTGTGCCAAATGCAAATTGTGCGGCCCAAACACGGTTTTTGGTTTAATTCCATTGACGCTATTGACTAAACTGACAGTTAAGTACATAACTTGAACTATTTTATCAACAGACGTTGTTTTCAAAAACTATTAAACTGTCGACAGACGGCGCAATTTTAGGAGGTGAAGTTAATAAGTGTTCCGGTATGTCGTGAAGTTATTTTAAACCAGATATAAAATGAGTGATAAATTATAATATTGGTACTTATGAAGCAATATGTTTCTGCGACCTGAAATTCGCTATTCTTCGAAATACGGATACAGTTACACTTAGCTCAACTAATATCTAACATCTGGGTGAGTGTGACAGTGGCACGTTTATTATGATTATATTATTATAAATTGTTAACGTTTAGAATTGTATTTTATTTTGCACCTGGCATTGCTTTTATTATACTTACAAAACATCCAGAGCTGGTGTAGTAAATGCATTTAAAGGCACACCACTATATCGGTTAAAACAGTCACACTTGCCTCATTGATGGGTAAGTGTGACAGTCTTCCATCTCAATTAGTTTTAATTACCTTAAATTACAAAATGCTACTTGTAGGTACTAAAATGCTTGATCAAGCATACAACCACTTATTAACTGATGTTATGAAACTGAATTCTCTGTATTAAATCCTAATAGAGTAGAAGTATTTAAATGTCGATTATAATTTTTACGTGGTAGAGCCATGCTGCAGCTATATTAACTGTATAGTTGTAGCACGAATGGGTCGGCTCGACCGGGGAAGGACCACGCTGTCACAGAATACCAGCGGCAAATAGCAGCTTAATGCTGGTGTATTTCGTATGGTGAGTGTAGAGAACCGGAGACCCTTTTTACAGAAAAAGAGGCATTCCAACTTAGTCCTCAAGGCTGACAACGCATTCGCATTTTCATTCGTAAACGAGGATTGATGTAGATGTCTATGGGCCACAGCAACCGCTTACTATCAGGTGGACTGTGTACTCGCTTGTCACCCTTTTCCTATAAAATAAAAAAAAGTTTTAATTAATTTACGTCGCACTTGCCCCAGGTGACCTTATAAATTTTTAAAGAAACTACTGGCTGCCGTAGTACTACTTCAAAAAGAAGTTCATTACAAGTTCGATGAAAAGTAAATTTAAAAAAAAGAAATCATTCGTATCATCGTAAGTTATTTACCCGTTCAATCAGTTTTAATCAAGCTCAAACCTTAATAGCTACGTGTCCTCAACGACCGATCACACCGAGATTCGTTCACCTACATCTTATTAATGGCTATGCGGGTAGATACAAATGTGAAACATCTAGTAATGTCAAGGATTATAAGCCAGACAAATAAAGAAGAGTACTTTTTTATATTTAGTGTATTTTTATCATACCTCATCCCTCTTCCATATAATCCTAGTTGCTATGAAGCAACCATATTATACGTCTAAATAGATTGTGTTGGATGTTAGTTGCTTATCTTGGCGCTGTCCTATCTCAGCAGTTAGAGATGGGTCTGAATTGCACTTGAAATATTACAGAGGTTGGCACTGAAAATAGTACAACATCGAAATTGGACTTTCAACTAATGATAATAATCAAAATTGTGAGTTATTAACCTCGTTTGTCGGGAATCAGGCGATGAATATCCATTTTTAAATTTGTTGTATACTTTAATAATTTCTTACTTATATTTATCAAGAATTTTGGTTACGTAAGCTATAATAGATAAAGATAGACGTCGTAGATTGCATCACAGAGGGGATCTTGAAATAATTGCCACGTCTGGCAGACGGGTTGGCAGCCGCAGTTTTCAACTATTTTGAGTTACTATCAAGGAGATGCGGCCACGCATCGCCTGTTTTAGTTTTTCACTGTCACCTCTTACACGCACTGGGTGTTTATTTATTTATTTATTTATTCAACATCATATACACAGATGTATATAGGCGGACTTAATGCCTGAGGCATTATCTACCAGTCTACCTTAGAGTAGTGC
>DWHP01001305.1:0-16432 GCA_018247895.1 Parnassius honrathi
TAAAGGGGCGTCGACGGAAATCTGATATCCGTCCGGGTGAGAGGTCAGCAGAAGGTCCAACAGGGAAGGTGCATGATGCTCCACATCTGGAATCCGCATAGGCGAAGTAACCATCCACCAGGTGTGAGAACATCCACCAGGTACCCCATTTCGTGTCGTAATAGGCGACCGAGAGGAGCAAGACATGATCTGTTTTCGGGTGGAGAGCTTCATCATCTTAATAATAAAATAAAACAAAAACTGCGGTCGGCAACCTGCAGGCCAGGCGTGACAACTTTGGTAAATAATTCCACTATAAGGCAATCTAAGGGACCTATGTTTAGCGAATAGGCTTTCATAGGCTTTAATGATGAAAGCAAAAGAAATCCTTAATTTCTGCGAATTATTAATTTGTTCGTTATATGCGGTATTTTTTCATCAAAATATTGCAAAAATCCTTTTGTTAGCATCGCAATTATTTACATAACAAAAACTCGTAAAAACTCCGTGCGTCTATCAAACTTTGTGAAAGAAAATACCCAATGGTTCCGTTCCGTTTGCGCCTTGGAAACAAAGGCCAAAAAGCACCTATGTTTTTTCATTACATTCTTATTTCATATTGACTTAAGTGTAAAGAAAGATGCGAATTTAGAGATAATTTTGACAAAATATTTAATATGATTAATACGACATTTGTTTTCAATAAGAACACAGGCAATTTTTCTAGAATGGTGAAATATCACGCAATATCAATATAATATTTATAATCTGAAGAAACACTGAAAATACTACTAATAGCGGTAACATTTATAACCGTACTTACATCAAATATGGCAATCGTGAACGTGTTCATTAATGCGATAGAATATTTTTTACGTCGGTCATTGATATAATAAGAAATCCTGACTACAACAAAAATACGACACCACGTCCGTAGAAAACATTTCCATCTCGCTGAGTACCCGTGTGAAATAGCATTTCGTATGATGAGCGACGAGAACTGAGCAAGATGCTTTACTAGTAACGATTATTTCATCTTATGGTATTCCATTTTAGCCCTCGAGGGTAACGACGCATCTGCATTTTGATTCTAAATCAATGAAAGACCCTAATTAGTACGCAAAATTTAAATATAAATCAAACAGCTGGCTGTTGTAGGCTTGATAAGCTCATAGATGATCTCAGTAACAGGTATCTCGCACGGCGCTGCTGACCGGCGCTTGTTTGGGTATTTTACGCCTCCTGTAAACAAGATGGCAGAACGCCATTTATTGGGTGCCTAAAGATTTTTAAGGCAACAAAAATCTGATGGATATCATTATTCTCTAATGAAACATGATAAATACCAGGAAATCCATGCCAGTAGTATATTCTTCTATCTTAAATATGATGATTATGTTTTCAAGCTTGACGTGGCTTCTATAAAAATAATACAATAATAACTGTAAAGCACACATAGAAATGTCACAAGTTTACGCACATAATAAAAACATTTTGCAACAGTAGCAACACTGAGAATATCAGAGAAAGTTGAAGATTCCCTGTGTTGGAAAGCAGGAAAATAAAAACAAAAGTTTTGTTTTTGCAGAAATAATAATGTCTCTTTAAGCCACACGATTTTCAATATTGTTCGGTTAAATATGTTCACCTATTTTGAAAAGTCGTGTTCAAAGATACGTAGATTATTCCAAGGTAGATTGAAGACGATTCACAAAAAAAGTAACGAATGCAGTATTTTAGTTCTCCTTTGATAAATAATATCCAGTTTATTTGCCAAGCATGGTGACTAAATCATCAAATTTTAAAGGAGTCCCACAAGAATAGACTACTTCAGATATATAGTGGACATAAAAATACATACCTGATACATCGTATTTTAAAATCGCTTATTTCTCATGACTTTTACCAACACATTCGAATACCCCTTGTTATGTTCGCTGTTTGCGGAATTACTTTTTTTTAATTCCCCGACAGTACACGCTAGGTGTTGTATATTCATTAAGTTCGACATGGATGAGGGTTTTCGCTTTTGAACAATTGGTTTTACAGTGGACGAATTTGTTACTACCTTTTAATTTGCCCACCTCTTTCACATTATTGTTTGAATTTCTTTTATGAAATAATGAAAAATTACGACTATAAAACAGTGTAACGTATCAGAATAACACAGTCATTTCTGTACGGACCATCACACAGTTGGTAGGGACCATTTTTTGTAATAACGAGTTATGAGTTAATCCAATAACAAACGACTTCAGCAGCCCATGTAACCTATTATCAATTTCAAACAAAGAAACCCCCATTTGTCACCTCTAAGTTTATTTATTTACTCATTCATTCACTACATTTTATTAAAAGTTCCTCCCCCCATAGATTGCATTGGTGGGGAGATATTTGTCATATTTGCCACGTTTTGCCGTTTCGCGTTGTTATCAGGAACATACTGCTGCTTTTTTTATACATATACTGCTGCTTGGAGTGTTATACCTATCTTACTTACTAGACTTAATGTAGTAAAAGTCCTCAACCCTACCAACTGGCGAAGATTTAGGTTTGATAGGGAGACAAACGGGCACACAGTCCGCCTGATGGTAAGTGGTTGGTGTGGCTCATAGACATCTACATCTATCCTCGATTACGAATCAAAATGCCGATGCATTCTCACACCCCTGAGGACCTCGATTTTCAGTAAAAAGGATTCCCACAGTTCTCTACACTCACTGCACGAAACCCAGCAGTGAGCCAATATTTCGCACTGATATTCTGTGAGAGCATGGTCCTTCCCCGGTCGAGTCGACCTATTCGTACTACAACTATACTACTAATATAGCTTCAACATGGCTCTACCACGTATGGAATCATAATATATCCGACACTCATCATTAGCTAAATATTTCTTTTGTGAATACAATTATAAGAGAAGTTTGAACAGGCGAACACTTTTTTGTAATTCATCCCTTCTTCGTGCTTGCTGTAACCTGTAATTTGATTAGATCGGTGGCAGGCTGTAATCTACTTCGCAAGATGTAAAGACAATCACTATGTTGCCTTACCAAAAATCATCAATTTGTATTACGCGTAGTACAATAAAAAAAGAATAAAAAGAAAAATAAATATATTGTATTATAGTAAACTGTAACTTCATGCTACGTCACGTTCTTAGATAAAAAAAGCAAATGTTATTCAAACAATAATTGTGCCCTCACATGTGTAGCACTAAAATTGTTATAATCAGCACGTAATAATATCACGAAGGGAAAATTGTTTGTTTGTTGGTTATTAGTTAAGTTAATTATAAATATCAGGTATGTAAATGCACGCAAAGTTTATGCACTCTTTAATTCTTGCATATTTTAATAAATTATACTTACAGTGTTATGCTTTGCTAATGCAAAATTAACTAAACTAAACTATGTTTTTTTTTTCAAATAACACGTAATTCCTGTATATATAAATAAGGTTTGGTGGTAAAACTAAAAACGAACCTGTTTTAATAAATAATAAATCCACAGAGTAAACACATAAAAGTAATAAATTTTTAGTATAAATACATACACTTCCATTTGACACAAACCTGAAACATCGCTTTCGCTTTCTTTTCATTTATTTATTTTGAAGAAATGTTGAAGTTCCCCATCCCATCCTAAATATATCGCCAATTCAGTCGATAAGCTTCCGCCTAGTAAGTCCCTTGCTAACTTCACCGTTTACTTCTGCATCACAAATTTGCTTAGTCACTCTTTTTATATTCATTCTTTCTATATGATCAAGCTACAGAAGTATTCTTTTCTTAATTCTGGCCACAACATCTTCTGTAAACCACACTTTTCTCTTATCACACAGTTTCTCACCCTGTAATTTCAATTCAACCATATTGTACTCCTTAATGACCGCATTTCTACAACAATTATTCAAATCTCGTGCTTCTTCTGCCACATCCTATTTTCAGGACTAGCACAGCATTGTGAATTACTATGAGTGCCTTTTTGACACAATCTGGGGCACAAGTCCCACCATACTTTACAGTTTATTGTCTCCTTGTCCCTAGATAAATACACATCCTATATACACAAACTCATTCCCTTGCTCAACCAATTCCTCTTCTATTCTCATTTCACATATTGTTTTACTTTCTTCTCATTCAAAAGCCATCACATTAGTTTTACTTGTGTTCACTTTTAGAATACCTATTAATTTTATTCATTTATTTATTTCCTCGGATCATTAACAAAACAAACGCTATAATATGTAGTTTAATAAATTAAAAGTAATTAAAGTTCCATTCAAGCGCCTTACTAATTATAGATAACCATGGCGTATATCCTTAAAACAATCTTGTAATTATTATGATATGATTACCTAATCATAATATCTACAACATCGATCAAACCACAAGCGTATTTCCGGCTTTTGAGACAAATCTGCGTTTCCGTTCGTTATTCTGTATTTATCATTTTAAATTATTTTTAATTTATGCTGTCTGGCAGAATAAAATCTATAAAAAAAATTTCATAATTTGATTTCGTAACAACGGTACAAAACCCATTCAAGATTTTTGTGTGGTTAGAAAATAAAAGGTAATTATTTCTCTCAAAGTGAACATTCTTAAGCCCTACACGGCTTAAGTTAATCCTCTAAAACTTATAACCTTTTTTATTTACATTATATCAACTAAAAGAAAATTAAAGTTGTTTGATGACATAAACCCATATCTTCCTAAAGTTGCCCACAGATTTGAATGTCTTTAGAAAATCATTATCAATATTCAATATAATGGAGCATGCACAATTTCTTTGACACCACGTAAAAGAACGTCGGGTAAAACTATGTTTACAATATTTATAAGTACTGTCACTAAATTCAAATACGTTCTTAGTTCACAACTGGGTGCATGAATGTTTGTTTTAATTTTAAAACATTTTTAATTCAATTCGTTTTAATCTTTTGAATTTGAATTTTTCGTTTGAATTTCGTTACTTTCTTTATGTTATTGAGTGAAAACTTAGTATTATCTTATCTCGAACCGTGAAGTGACGGCGTAAGAATATCCACTATATCCACCACGGGCGTCGCAAGAGGCGACAGATGAGATGCATGAAAAACTTAAAAAACAAATAACTGCGGTTACCAACCCGCCCACCTACGTAGCACAGCAGTTATCCCCAATCTATGTGGATTCTAGGTTCAGCAGTTGAGTCTCCAATAGGCTGTAACAGTAACGGTAGCGGGAAAATATTATCGTTTTAAAAACCAATATTTTAGATTTGTAACAAATGAAGTGTTATGTTTTTATACGCGGTAGAACCACACCGTATTGTATCACGATTAGGTTGGCTCCATCCGAGAAGGACCACGCCCTCACAGAAAATCTACAACGTAAAATAGCAACTTAATTCTGCCGTGTTTCTGTAGGTGTAGTGAGTGTATAGAACCAGTTTTTTAGAGGATAGGGCGACAAACGAGCACACAGTCCACCTGATGGTAAGTGGTTGCTGTGGCTCATAGACATCTACATCTATCGTCGATTACGAATCAAAATGCAGATGTGTTGTCGTCAGTGACGACTAAAATGGGATGCCTCGTTTTCAGTAAAAAGCATCTCCGGTTCTCTACACTTTCAGCAGCATTAAGCTAATATTTCACGCTTGTAATCTGTGAGAACGTGGTCCTTCCCCGGTCGAGCCGACCCATTCGTGCTACAACTATACTACTAATATAACTGCGGTATGGTTCTACCACGTTAAAAAACGTGTTTTCTAATAACGAGGCATTCTATGTTAGTCCTTAGGGATGCCAACGTATGTTCGTTTTGTCCACTATGTCCTACCATACTGTGAATATTGAGGCGAGGACAATAACTGAAATAGGAGATGGTTGGCAGCAGAAAACTCAACAATTATTAAAACTATAGTAATCAAACCATCCGATCTTTAGATGGTCTGTTGTGGATAAATATTCTAATTAATAAAAAGTTTATGTAGGTAACAATTAAACAAATGAACACGTAATAAAAATAGCTTGCCCCATGACCATGTATATCACTTGTAAGTACCCAGTACTGTCGTTTATACTTTCCAAAACTCCCTCAATGCAAACCGCAGCTCATTTGATACAATGCATGGAAGAAAATCCTACTGAACGTCACGCAAATGGTTTAGGCACGTGCCGATACCCTCCATATAGCTGCAAAACATTTGCTGTACAATTTACAAATATACCGGTTCAGTAAAGGCTTGTGAGCTCTTAGGGTTCTTTTGCAATTTTATTATTTATTTTCAGAAGACCATTTTTATAAATTACGGGAACTGCTATGCGGATGACAGCACTGGTGATGCTCTAATCACCGGCTGTGCTAGTATTTCTTGGGATAACGTCATCGAGTGCCGTACAAACCTGTATCTGAAGTCGAATCTTTGTTGAATAAAGTCTCGGATTGGGGCGATTAAATCTAGTCCAGTTCAGTCCTCAGAGGACACTATTTTACTTATTTGCGCATTTACCGCTTAATAAAACCCCTTTGTCGTATCTTCTCAGTTTCAAGGCACTCCCGTTGTTGTATTAGCGAGTATCCGAATCCTCAGCGTCGACATATCGAGTTACGTGCAGATTCGTAGTCATTTGCAAGAGAAGGCAAAATTGGCCTCTGAAAAGCTTGGCGTGCTCAGCAGAGCGGAACAGTATTTCACGCCGGTACACCGCCTGCAACTTTACAAGGCGCAGATTCGGCCGCGCATGGAATACTGCTCCCATCTCTGGGCTGGGGCTCCCCAGTGCAAGCTCCTTTTACTTGACCGCGTCCAGCGCAGAGCGGCTCGAATCGTCGACGACCAAGTGTTTTCTGATCGGCTCGATTCATATACCACGAGGAGTGCTCTGAGGCATTGTTCTGATTAATCCCAACCGCCAAATTTTATGAACGTACATTGCGGCAAAACTTCTGATAATATCCACACCACCTGTATGTTTGGCGGTCCACCACTGTACTTTTCACTAGGAGTTTTCTTCCGCGTACGAACTTTCTGTTGAATAGTTTACCACCGGCGATTCGGACCGACCTTCAGGAAAAGAACCTACTCCTATCTTAAGTTCCGGTAATTCCCCTGGTGTTGCAGTTGCTCATGAGCGGCGGCAGTCACTTACCATCGGGTGACCAGTATGCTCATTTGCCCTTATGTCCCTCGTGTCCCCTAAAGAAAAAACTATTTAAAGCATGCGAGTTTATTTATAAATTCTTATAGAAAAAATGTTTAAACCAACGACGTTCTCCTGCAAATCGGAGGTAGTTTACAAACATAAATTACACAACGACAAACACTAAGCCCCGAAACAGTAGGCCATACATATATTTGTTCCGTGCCATGCGCCGCGGAGCAGATAGTTCAGATGGATAAAACTGTATAACAGTTACGACCCCAAAATTTAGAGATCCACGCTTTGTTAGTATTTCCCCTGGTAATGATCAGGTGAAGTACTAACAAAGCGTGCGCGATGTGTAAGACTTACCTTGGTAATTCATGCCAAGTGATACATTCTTTAAAAGTCCTTTGTGTTAGTCGAGGCTGTCGTTGTGACACAAGAAATAGAATAATTTATCATAATATAATAATCAGAATTGATTTCAAGATGAGGTTAATCGTCGGAGTACGTCTATGTGGTTGCCATCCTTTTATCTATTTCTGCTACCAAGCGTTAGATCATCAACTGATGTGTTTCGGTTTTATAGAAGGGCAAGAGAGTCAGCATAATTACAGATAGTCAAGCTTTTTACTTAAGCATCTCAAGGTGACAATGTATCGTAAGGCTTCTTTGTTTAAATTTGGTTACAGGTAGAATACTTAAGCAATAAATGTCAAAAAGTAGATTTTATCCCGATTTAATAATTTCTATAAAATTTACTTATAAATGGGGAGATTAAATTAAAATAATAGAAAACATACACCTCAATAATTATTTTAGTTAGCTAATAGTATTTCAATTCATCAGGAAAAACAATAATCATAATTTAATTTTTAATTACCTTTTATATTAGATTTATCATCTACATTTTTCTCTTGAAGCAGAATGTAACGTGTTGTTTAATTTAAGTAATAGTTTATTAAAATTTAGTCTACAACTAATTTTATTTATCTATTTCTTAAGATACACATACTATCCGAATGTACAGAACTCAATCGATAAAATAGTATTCGAACTTATCATTCATTACATCGTTAGTATCGGCCCTGACAGATAAATTGTTTGCTTATTGATTGGCAGTTACTAACGCCCCAAGTAATACTTCATCCTTTATAAATCCTGAGCTTCATATGCTTGGGCTGAGTTTCTGTGATACGTTAATGTACGTTAATTTAAGTACTTCCAAATTTTTATTAATAACGTAACAGAATTAGGAAAGCGGAGTTAACTACAAGGGAAACTATAATGTCCTCCAGACTGAATTTCGGTTACGGCGGCCAGCCTAAACGGAGACTAGCCATCGACGCAGATTAGGATTATAATGCCCAAGTGTATGCGCAAGTACAGGTGCGCTCTCTTTTCCCTCACTCTCATAGTCCGATGACACGGTAAACCGACACGACCGGATAGACATCAGGCGTTGGACCAACGGCTCTACATACTTTCCAAGGCACGGGGATGAGACACCGCCAACTTCGTGGCTTTGCACAGCTACTGAGAATTTCTTGACGGAAAAACTCAATAATTGATTGTTTGGCCCGACCCGGGATTCGAACCCAGAACTATTAGACGAACGAGGCTAACTGCCTCGGGAAATATCATACTAAGCAAAGGTACTTATTGTTATCATTTAAATCAAGACGGTTACCCCTGTCTTTGCAACTTAAGTACTAAGGCTAATATATTTGGAGAGATGTGAGCAATATTTTGAAAACGTGTTTAAATAAAAAAAGGCATCTAAAATAAATGATCCAGAAACTGCGAAAGAAATGGAAGGAGTTAGTATAGGTTGTATGAGTGAATTATTGAAAACAATGAAAATAACGAAAGCGGGTTAGGTAGCTAGATATGTAATGCTTCTTTAGAAATGCTCAGATATGTTAAACACAACACATATCGTAGTACCTGATATAAACAACTTTAAGTCTTTTGATTTGCGTTTTTTTTTTATTACTGCAAATACACATTCGTCATTATTGCGTATTTATTAGTATGTTATTTCACGACCTTGTTGGTGAGAAATTACAACTGGAGACGACGTTTATATCAAAACGCAAATTGTTGATTTTTGTGTTTGATTATCTGGTTACGATTCACATGGTCTATATATCCAGCAGTATTTCAAATTTTATCGAGTTACTAAGTGACTTATCTATACTTTTTACATGATACTATGTTCAGTGTGGTAGTTGGGTTAGTAACGTCCTGTGGGTGTTGTTATATGCAAATCTTTTGCCAAAAAACGCTTGTGCCTTTTTTATAAGAGAGGAGGCAAACGAACATATGGCTCGCCTGATGATAAGTGACTACCGCCGCACAAGAACAACTGAAACACCAGGGGAATTACAGGTGTATTGCCGGTATTTTAGAAAAGAGTAAGATTTTTTCTTCAAGGTCCCTAAGTCGTATCGGTCCGGAAAAATCGCCGCTGGTAAACTATTCCACAGAGAGGCATGAGTGGAAGAAAACTCTTAGTGAAATGTACAGTAGTGCTCCGCCAAGCATCCAGACGGTGTGGATGGTATCGGGAGTATTGCCGCAATGTGCGTTCCAGTAGATAGAAGGTATACCCTTTACATTTAACATCTCGTTTAAGCCAGACGTAAAATATGGAAACATTTGTTGCTGCGATTGACATCCCCTAGCGTAAAAGTTAAGAAAAGTCCACCGTATAACCGTAGAAACCACGTTTTATGGGCTGATAAAGAAAAAAGGGAAGGAGATATACCTCTTATAACTTTTGAACTCCTTAACCGATTGAAATGAACTAAGCGGATTTCCAGAGTGTTTCACCAACCTTAGATTTCCTATGAATTGTAACTAATTCGAACCGGTAGATTTCAAGAAATCTTAAAAATAAAAATTACATACCGTTTAACCTTGAAAAACCACGTTGATCGCCGCTGGTCTAGTCAAAATCGGTTGATTCGTTCGTGAGATATCGTTAACGAAATATTAAAAAAAAAATTGATTATTTTAAATTACTTCGATATTTCATATTCAACGTCATATTTTGGTGAAATACGGAGCACTTTGCATTAAAAATTAGCGTAAAGTTCCAAAGATGGCCTGCAGAGTCAACCAATTTTTTTGTGAATAAAAAATTGATAACGTGGAAAATCTTTGACTGTATTAAATCTAAATAACACCACATAATAGAACCCAGGCAAAGGCAGGGCCGGTCGCTAGTTTGTCATATAAGTTTATTACTTGAAACATAGGCAAATAATAGGGCGCGTGGAAACTGATGTATTTTCATGAGTTTCTTGTTTGTTATTTGTAGAGATTAAAACTTAATTAACATTCAACATTAACAAATTAAAATACAACTGTTATTCTTTACAGGTCATACAGGTTATAATCTGCCCGATATAGGATTATTCCACTTTGATTATATAACTCTCTACTCTCTCTTTGATTATATGACTCCATAATTGTAATTGTTAATCTACATTTTATTACAACTTCTTGGATATTGTCGAGTTTAAAATAGAATATAAAATTACACATATTATGACACAACTGCAACAGGAGTAGGTAATGTTTTTCTATATAACGGAAGCTTTGTGGATCAAATTTGTATTATAGCAAAGTAAAAACTTAAAATGCTGAAAAGCTAATGCAATAAAGTTATTAAGGGAAAACATAAATTTGAAAAAATATGACATTAGGTACCAGCATTCACATTTTTTAAATCTGATATTTAAAACACGTCCTATAAATTGTTATCGCAACATAAAACTGTCATCAGAGCCTAAACACTCGGCGTTGGTATTATATTAAACCATAAAAGAACTATTATTTTGAATCGTCACACAGAGAGTTAAAGGAATAAAAACGTCAACACCGTCATGAATATTCGAAACACATGGTTGGCATAAACGTTTTCTACTCATCCAAAAACAACGAAAAGAATTAGAGCTCGTCTAATTTCAATAGCATAAATAATATAAAAAGTACCATTACATATATAATGTTTGGGTGTGTATGTGCTGACATTGACAGACATTGTTTTTCCGCTAGTTTATTCAATTTTATAGTTTGTGCAATGAGTTTCACTCCAATTTCGATCCTAGTAATTTGTCAAAAAAATGCAATGTAAATAATTTGAGTAAACTACAGACGTCCGGTACTCGCGTATGGTTTTAGGAGGGGGAGGCGGGAGGGCAGGAGGTCACGGGAAGCCCCCGCTACCCTTCCCCCGCTGCGAAAACGTAGTTTATGAGTAATAATTTTTTTTATAAAATCATAACCTCACTTTTTGATACAGGAATATTGACGCAAAGTTACTTCTGCAACGGCTTCGACACTGCGGGAAGTGCAGCCCCTTCAGCCTTGCGTAGCAAATCGCAGGCACCCATGCTCGCCTCAGCAGCTTCGGCTTATTGCGGCGTCGCCTTCGGCAACCAGCCTCAGCCGCTACGGCTCGCTTAGGTGCCTGTGATTTGCTACAGCGGGCAGGGACTGCTCTCCCTCTTTGCCTACGGCTTTACAAAAACACTGTAGGGGTAGGGCAGACAAGACTATGTGAAGTCAAGTGTGCTAATTCGGTTTTAGAACCGATTTGACCAATCTTATCTCTATAAAGTCTGGTTGCCCTAAACTCTTCTATGATAGATAGATAACTCTTTGTTGCATTTGAACAAAGTTATTACAATAACGGAAAACTTATGATAGTGGTAAATGAAATAATGTAACGTGAATTGTTATAATTATGTTTTCTGGAAAACCTCTTGACTGCTCTGCTAAGTCCCGTCTCCAGTCACAAATGGATTGTCTGGGTCCGAGTGATTATCTGTGTTATCAGTGTTAAAAAAAATTTACATATTTGCGTTTCGTTATTGCAATTTTTGGCGAAATTTATTTTTATCGTAGTTAATTCAAAAAGCATTTTCAAAGTTCAAAAACAGTGCAAATAGTTCAAGCTTAACCCTGACAATCCTCCTAAATTGAAAACAAAATTAAAAAATCAAGTACCGGATATCTACTTCATAATACGAGAATCAATTGACATATTTGCGTTTCGTTATTATACAATTTTTGGGGAAATTTGTTTTTATCGTAATTATAATTAATAATTTGACATCTAAAACAGTGTAATAGGTTCAAGCTTAACTCAAGCAAGCTTAACAAACCTGCTAGACTAAAAACATTAACAAAATCAAGTACTGGATGTCTATAGCCAACTCAATAATTAGTTTAGCTTACTATTATTATAGTATTCGTCATTTGCACCGCTGAAGGGACTATTACACCGCCCAAATTTCGACAAAATCAAAAGCTTGCTCATAGTCCACATACGCAAAGCAAAGTGGCAGATTTTTGTGCTCTTCGGTCTTCTGTATAATTTGCTGAAGGGTATGTATGTGGTCTATGGTACAAAAGCCTTTTTGGATCTGTTCGCAAGCCGGCTTCTTCGAGAGGCTAGAAATTGTCGAGTCTGCGTGCGAGACGATTCGTAATAACTCTCGAAAACAGCCAGTTGACGTGGCTTAGAGGAGAAATTGGTCTATACTTCTTCAAGAAAGCGTTGTCGTCTCAATATCATGTATAGTGTAAATATTATGTATTCATAATTACTTCTATGGGAAATAATGTTTTATATTTACGCTACAAATATTGGAACAAGTCTATGTATGAGGCAAAAATGTAGCTACCGGTATTGTCTAAGCTTAATGCGGTCTTGTACGGAAACGGTTTTAGGATCACGTTTGCTTTTACACATATATACGAACAAATTAGTACTGTGTATGATATAATGAGTTCAAAATGTTTGGGCAAGGAATTATTTTATAATTCGACCACGCCCATGTCATATCACACTTGAATAGCTGACTTGTATTAAAAGTAAAATTACATCGTTAAAGCAAATTGCATTGAATTTGCGATCATACCAGAGCATTACTGTGAAAATTAGTTACCCATTTTTAAAGTGATTAGTAAACTACAGTCTACCTGAGGGTGGCCACTACAGTCGATAGACTTTTTCACCCGTCTTCCAACAAAGAATTCATACACTTCTTTGCAACTTATAGCAATTCAGACACGGCTATTAAGCGGCTGAAATATGTAAGAGGAACTTCTAGGCACAAAATCACATCCTTCTGAAACTTTTTTCCTTTTTACCCTCTAAATGCCTTTTACATTACGAACACATTATCTACTTTACTTTAAACTACTTTACGAATGGCAATAAAACAATGCATTTAGTAGGCATCTTTGATCTTGTCACTACGCAGGCTCACGGGTTTGGGTGGATATGATTTGAAATTCGATAGATTTTAATTAATTTGTTTATTTAATTCAAGATTTTTGTTTTTAAGTTTTGTAAAATATCAGTGCCATAGGCTTCTAATTCGTTCACATGTTACATCCTATTTTTTCCAGACGATAAAAAAGGTCGTCTAGTATATAATGCACCTATTAATTTCGTAAAATATACACACAAAACATTCAACCACTAGTTCATATTGCTCGAAAAGTCAAGTTTCATCTCGTTCTAAATTATTATTATACATGACTAGCTACTTCTAATTTAATAGAATGGTTTCCTTTCTTTATTGCAAAATGTATTCAACCTTTCTTTCAACTTAATAAGGAATTCCGATCTACTCCGTGTAAATGTACAAACGCGTTACGCTTATAAATTCGATCCAGCAAAACAATCCGCGTATAATCTTTTCTATATAATTGATGTGACAAACGAAATTACTGTCAATTTGATTGTATCTACTGCAGCGTATGGATACCAGCAACTTTAAATGAAGATGGACTCAGAATCGTTGTCATCTCTAAAGACTAAGATGAAAATGCCTCGCAACCTGTAATCATACTGGGCTCTCTATACCCTTCAGATCAGATCACAGCAATGCACACACTAATATTCCGCGACCGATGTAGGTAAGGAGTTTATCCTAACTATACGGACTCCTAGGCAAGAAGAAAGCTCAGAAGCTTAAATTACTATATTTACCTGTAGTCACTTAAATGTCTATATCTACCCGTAGTTAGGTTCCATATTAAAAGTAAGAAAAATTATGTTATCAGTCACAATTTAATATAGAAATAAGCAGAATAAAATAAAACATTATAAATCCCCAAACAAGTAACTTTTAATAAACGTATCTAAATGTAAAAAAAAATTAGTCTATGGATAGTTCTTCCGCAGGCACAGCGTGGAAGAAATTACTGATTGTTTTAATAATTTGTTCAATGACGGCTTTTATTACTGGAGGACCCACTTCATAAATTATATCGTTTCCACTTTGGGCTATAACTTCTTGAGCTGCGCCGGCTGCAAAAAAATGTAATAAGTGTATTGGATTAATTTTGAGCTTTAGTTAATTGAGGAAAGATACAAGGTGTGTAATTGTCAGTAAATAAATTGGACCGTACTGAGAGAGTTTTATGTTAGATCCTTTGAACTAAACTTGATATAAAATAGAATAAGGTTTATTAAAATGTTTATGTAATCCCCTATTTAAATCAAAAATAAATATAAAATATAAAGAGACTCATGTCCTTCAAAGAGTTAGTCGCGCTCTTCCCAACTTGCGATAAGAACTTGCATAGTTTACAATTAATTTGTTCATTAATTGCAAATTATTACAACTTCGATTTTTTTCGCTTAAAAATAAAACTATACAATATTGATTTTAATTGAAATTTGATTCGATGTTCATTATGCAATTAAGCGTCATATTCTATGTATATGTGACGAAAGAAATACACTGACAAACTATAGAAATCATCCTAGAGGGTCATTTTATATTTTTAGTTGTTGTATAAATATAAATAAGCTAATAATAAAAGTTGTTGTTGGACATACTATTGGGCGTATTTTGCTGATGCAACAGAATATATAGACCAGGTGGTTTTATCGTGGTAGAAATACATTGCAACGTTAATATGCTGCAGTGTAGCGCTAGCTATAATCAAAAAGTCTAATGAAAGGGCCTCGATCGCATAGAATACCAGCGTGAAATGGCAGCATAACCATGCTGTGTTTCGTACGGTAAGTGTCAAGAACCGGAGACCCATTTGGTTATTAGTGTATTCTATCTTAGTCCTCGGGAGAAACAATGCATCTGCATTTTTATTCTTATTCAAGGTAGGTTGTTGTTATTGTATAAGGTAAGGTAAGTTGTATCAGATTCACTTACTACTTTACAATCGTACTGTGTGTACATCATTTGTCACTCGTACTTCTATATTATAATAATCACTTATTAATAAAATAATTATCAAGCAATTAAAAAACTTTGAAAAATCACGTTAATAAATCTAATAAAACACAAGTATTTTTATATAAGAGCGAACGAAATCACCTGATAGTAAGTAACTACCGCTGCTCATGGACAAATGCAAACCAAGGGGTTACATTATACAATAATTATTAAGTACGAACCCAAATCTTTGTTGCCACTAAATAGATTTTCAAAAACTACTTCAGAGTTGCCTTTTAGATTAAATGAATGCTGCCAGTGCTTGATATTCCACTTGTTGTCTTGTGCTTCTAAATCTACTTCTACATTGATTTCAGCTTGCCCTGCAATATGAAATTGAATAATATATTGAGTCGTGAAAATTTTAATTAAATTAAAAATATTGTTTTTGAACCGGTTAATATAAATTTGAATTCAATTGATTAAGTGTTTTCAATATTTCATAAATTGAACGAATTGACGATAAAAACCGTGCAGGTCTTTGTTTTAAATTTAGTTAATACAAATATTTTACATTCGGTAGCTAACACTTTACTAAAACTTAGGGTTACTTAGAAATAAGACCAATTTTAACTTACGATAAATTAAAGGAAACTGTGAATGAGGGTGTAATAAAAAATACAATACAATTGTTGACATCGCCTGGTTATGTCAATTACGATAGAATAAAAACGAGGCACTTGCGACCGAACTAAATGGATAATCATTACGAAAATTTTAATCTGAATTTTACAGACTGGAGCGATAATAATATGCAGTGTAGTGGCGGTTAAGAATATCCACTACCCCATATCTTCCCGTGGGTGTCGTAAAAGACGACAGAGGGAGACAGGCAGGAGATGGGCAGCAGCATCTTCCTGATAACAACAACTGTACAACGAAAACACTGCGGTTGCCAACCCGCTCGCCAGGCGTGGCAACTATGGCAATATACCCCCCATGAAGAATGACACAAATAGACAGCCCCCAGTCCCTGGCGGCCCCGCTATTCCTGGCTACGGTGGCGACCATGGTAACGGCGGGGCAGGGGGTGCTAAGAATCTCCGGTGGAG